>PVIH01007603.1:0-31157 GCA_004025045.1 Sigmodon hispidus | reverse complement strand
GGGGCTTATACTTAAAAAAAAAAAAATCCTTGAGTGCTTACTTGTGTACAGCATTGCTTATTTTAAAATTAAGTTGATAAGTGTATTGATCATCACTCTGCCTTGCTTGACACAGTTAAAGCAGAGTTCTTCCCTAACCCTAACCCTAACCCTCTCTTAGAGCTCTTGGAGATGGAGGGTGTGTCCTCTATGAAGGCACCAAGTTGGTGTGCAGCAAGGATTGTCAGCGTGCTGGTGAAGGAGGAACTAAATTATGGTCATGATTAAGGATTAAGAGAAGCCAGGAGTCCAGATTGCTGAGAATTGGGTACCAGACTGGCCATTGGGGTCAGAACCTCAGAGTACTTTGAGCAGGATTGAAAGTGCATGTGTTCTGTTTCCAAAGCAGCAGGCCTGAGATTTTAGGTACCCACCAGGTCATGTTTCTCCTGAGCTCTTGATTGATTGTGGTGTCTCAGGGTCTGTACATCAGCTGTCCTGTGGAGCCACAGTTGCTTCCCTTAAGGTAGTTTCTTATTCAGCAGTTCTTCACAAAGCTCTTGTGTTTTCTTCACTGAGGTACATGCCTTATTTATTTACATAAGAGGTTAGGAACTACTTGGCTTATGAGTTCTTAACATCATGTGTAGATCATTTAAGACGAAGAATTATTTTGTACGTGCTGTTGGGAGTAAGCCTCATGAAAACGGACAATCACGTACATACAATTTCTCATAGAACTTAAAAGAATATTACATGTTCTTTTCTATTCAAATTATTCTGTCCAAATTCTATTTTCTATTCAAATTAACATTTAAAAACTTAGGTCTCCCAAGCTTGAGAGGTGGCTCAGCAGTAAAGACCCTCGACTTGGCTTCCTAGTGCCTTCATGATAACTCACGACTGTTTGTAGGTAGCTAGAGCTCAAGGGAATCCAGGACCCTCTCCAGCCTCTGTGGATGCCAGGCCCACTTGTGCTAGGTATACTTACATACATGCAAGCAAACACTCATACATGTAAAATAAATATAAATCTTTTTAACAGTTGGGTTTGGTAATCATGAGTAGACAATCACTAGCAGATTTTAAACATGATGTATAAGTGAGATGAAGATAATGGATCATGACCATGAAAAGCAGAATAAGGAGCCAAGTGAACATAGCCAAGGCCTAGTAGTGACTGCAGAGGAAAGAAGCCCTTTGGCTTTAGCAGTGAGGAGTCATCTGCCTTCCACTTAGTTCATAATTTCTCTCCCAAATTGGAGGTATGTTTGGGCACTGAGAATTCAGACATCTACTATATCTGCTTATATGGATTCCCATAAGATGTTTTATAAATGCAAAACGCTTAGTGAATTTTAAAATTATGATTATAGTCTCTGTTTTTAGTAAGACTTTTGCCTATTTCTCTAGAAGTCATGCTGAATTTTGTTCTCATCTATCCTTATCTTTAAAATACTAAACATATTACAGTGTGAGGATGTTTAGACTGTAGAGATAAGTAAAGGAAGTCAGAGGTGAACGATGCCGTCAGGGGAACTAATAGCATCATTAAGTCAGGCCTGAAATCCACTGTAAGAAATAGAATATGCTCTGGACCATAAGAGGTTGAAAACTAACACTCAAATGCAGGGGTATAAGATGACTGGGAAGGGCATGGATTTGTAGATACACTGATTGGGAAAGGGGCAGGGCAGATCTAGAAAGAGAAACAGGAAGATGAAAGTTTTAAATGTTGCGAGTTTAGGCAGTATTGGTGGAGCAACACAATCACAGCTGACAGAGAGTTTCTGCACACAGTGTGGCAGCAAAACAATTACAGCTGACAGAGTTACTTCACACAGTGTGGCAGCAGCACAATTACATCTTACAGAGAGTTTTTACACACAGGCACACAGTGTGACAGCAGAAAGTACAAGTTTAAAAGCCTTGCTTTCTACTGTTTACTAACTGAACTTGAGGAAGGTGTTGGGTCTGTGTACTTTATTTTGTCAGATGAAAGCAAAGTTAGAAATGATACCTATTTCATTGATTTGTAAGGATTCTAGTTAATTCTTAAAACTAGACTTGGCACTGAGTATGTTTAGGTCATGGCAACTGTGTTCACAAGACCGTGGGAAAGTTTTGGGATGTTCATGAACAAAGTGTTTTCTGGGATGCAGTGACTACCTGAGGGAATGGAAACTGTGGAACCAAACTCCACACCTGTTTTCATTTTACAATGTTATCACTCAAATAATTGACTGGAAATTTAAAAACATAGGAAGTAAATGAATTAATTTTTGATATATGTGGATGAAATTGTCATGAGCTGTGTTTTACAAATTTTTTATAGATTTCTCGAGATTAATAAGGATACAAACAATTAAATGTTTATAGGAATAAATGAAATATACAGAATCATCTAGTTAAAAAAGAAAATGTGAATGTACATGAACAATCATACTCATTTCAGAGCACAGTATAATTTTCTCATTGTAGCAAAAATGGATTTTTCTTTTTTGGTGGAGCATCATCTCTGCCTCCCTGTAGGATATGAGCTGAATTTTTATATCCTTCAGAGCACCATGGAAGGCCAATCTATTGAACAATGGCATATTTCATTATGAAAAATGCACTCTAGTTTTTTTATTTCTAATGATCAAATTTGGGATATTTTTTCTTAAGCTTACTGTGCATAATCTATTTTCTTTCTAATCACTTTAGGAGTTATCATTTTTATTTTTTGTCTTTAGTGTATGGCTTGTACTAGAGTTGGCAGTAATAGGGAAACATCTCATGGTTTGATTGGGTTCATGAAAACTATTAACATTGAGACATTTAATTTAGAAAGCTGTACATTTTGAGTAATGTATAGATTATTTGATATGTAGGTTATTATTCAATTGAGAGATTTTATGTGAAAATGTTAGACGATACTGATACTGAAAGTTGCTAAAGATTACACTTTTTAATTATTCAATTTCTGTCCAATGTCTCTATCTTCTTCTCTGCTGTTTTAGCATAAATATGTATTGTCACTCCAGACAACACCAGCACATAGTAAGTACTCAGTAAATATCTATCAACAGGTGGCCTCTATTATTGTGTGTAGTTTGTAAGTTTCTTCTATTTCAGTTTCTCAGGTTTTAAGAGATTTTACTCAGCTTCTCCTTTGATGTGATTAGTATTATTTCTCATAGAAAAATGGCAAATGGTGACAAATGGTACATTATGATGCCATAATATATCTTTTTCCTTTTTTAACATGACTTAACAAGTTCTTGACTGGAAATCTTTTGACCTGAACATATTGGCACAAAATAATGTGTTTAATGCACTTGGTTAATAACTTACTTATGCTCATATTTTTAAGTTAGAAATGCTGCTTCTGTAGTTTTCAGAAACACATAGTTGTGCACCAAACATTTAGTTTCTATATCATTCAAGCTCTGTTTGTATGATGAGATTCCCCACATAGTTGGCTGCCTTGGGTTAGTGGTTCAATGGGATTTCTAAAGACTCTTCAGTTGAAGTAATTAGGATCATAATCATATTTGAGTACATGTTAAGTGTCCACAGTGTATGCTAATGTTGGAAGGATTGCTGATTGGTTCTTTTTTGTGTATAAAAGGTAACAAAAACCTAATTATCATGTGTCTTTGATTGTGAATGGATAAGCCGTGGCTGGGCAGAACAACCCTGGAGACTTAGGGAACAGAACTCATATTGTACTTAGGTCATATTGGCAAAGAGATAAAGTTATATGAATTTGTACTTTTTGGAGTGTGAGTGATGAGCAGAAACTGGAGAGATTCACAACATTTCAGAGGGATAAAAAGTATAGACTTGGTTTTTCTAATCTTTCTGCTTAGAAATTCACAGATAGTTCCCCATTAAAGGGAAGTTTAGTTTGTGACAACAAAATAAGTTGTAGTCCAATATGGAAAATTAGGTAGGAATACTTTTAAAAATTATTATTTCTAAGATCTATTTATGGGTTCAGCAAGGTGTCTTAGCTGATTAAAGGGCTTTCTGTTCAACCCATGGACCCAAGTTAATCCCTGGGACACACGTGGTTAAGGGACAGCTGACTCAGTAAGTTGTCCTCTGACACATGAACACACAAAATAAATAAACAATTACACAGCAGTAGTAATAATGAGGAGGAGGAGGATGATGGTGATAGCATCATGGAGCCCAGAATTGAAATGGAAAATTTTCTTATTTTCAAAAACTTACAATTTTGACTACAAAGTATTTGTTTTCCTAATCTGTTTCTGAATGTGGCTCCAAAGAATAGAAGCACTCGCAGGTCCTATAGAACTATTTGAATTAGTTAGCCTCCCTGAGTGACTGTTTTGAAGAGAAATAGTCTTTTAAATATTTAATACCTGCATGTTTATTTAAAATTCTTAAATTCTAATCTTTATGATGCTATTAAGCCTGCCATGATGTAACAGAGAGTACCAAGTACAAGACCTCCAAAGATGCTAATGGCTCTGTGGTGTCCCTGAGAACTAGCCAGGATATACGTGCAGATGCACACAGAGAGTGACAGAGGCAGAGACACAGAGACGCACAGAGAGACAAGCAGAGACAGAGACACAGATACACAGAGAGAGACAAGCAGAGACTCACACAGAGACAGAGATGCAGACACAGAGAGAAAGAAAGAGAGCACAAAAGAGCAAATTTTTGTCCATTTCTGCCTGCATGCGTGCGTGTTTATGTGTGTAGGTACACATACATCTATATGGGTGTTAGTGATTTTCTAGAACCAGGTAGGTGGAGAGTTCATGAGGAACTACTGCTAATAAGTTTGCAGTTTTTTTTCAAGTGCTAAGTCTATTCTAAATTTGAGGTAATGCTTACACAACTCTAAGATTATCATTGAATTCCATACTTTCAACAGGAGAGTTTGGCATATGTGAATCATATCTTGATAAAGCTGTCTTTTGTGCTCCACAGAAGCTAAGACATTCCCTCACCTGCTTATCTTAGTTCCCCCCTGCTTCCAGAATGTTTTTTCCTTCAGCTAGGCATCACAGTAGTTCACAGGCAATGTCTATTCTGCAAGTCATTCTCCCAGCAAGCTCTAAAACTGACCCTAGTTCCTTGGCTGGACTCTGAAACATCCATTTTGTTCCTGTTGTAGTATCCATTGCTTCTTAACTTCCTGTATGATGTTCGTTATTTGTCACATTCTTGCTCTCTGGCTGGACTATAACTTCCACAAAAATATCATGTATCACAAAGGCTTGGCATGTAGTAGGTGCCAAATAATATAAATATCTGTTTCTAAATTTAACTTATCTCATTATCCTAAGGAGAAGATTGAGGGGTGAGATACTAGTTCTCCTGTGTTGAATTAAAAGTTATTTTTCACTTTGACTTGGTAATTCCACTCTAGGAAATTTATCAAAAGAAAATAATTGAAAAGAAGAAAATTGGTTTGACTTCCTTGTGTCTACTTTGTACCAGGTACCATTTCAAAGCTGGTGATATATTAAATGACCAACAGTAGCTCCATACTTGAGTAAATAAGAAAATTACAGTGTAATGTGAGTACAATATGGTATAAACCAATAAAATCATAAAGATGGCTTTTAAGTAGTGTGGTAAATAATTATTTTTGAGTATGAAAAATATAGAAACTTGAACCTCTAATATGGAGTTAAGAAATCTTTATTGATGACTTGGTCTTGGTGACAGGGTCCATGCAGAAATAAGAATGATAAGGATCCATATTCATAGTTGGGAAAGGCAGGAAACGAGGAATGTATAAGTGAGATAACTTGAGAGAGTGCTATTTGCTGTGAGAAGAACTCAGTGGGGCAAAGGCTGGCTGGTCCTGTGAATGGTGGATTCACAGTGGTAGAGATAGGCCAGTCAGAAGGGGCTGCAATGCCTGTGTATTTGGATTTTACAGTGTGTGGAGAGGAAAATTGGAGTGTGGTTCAACACAAAATGCATTAGATTTGTATTTGACGTACGCGACACAAGAGCATGAAGGAGTAACAGGCCATTGTTGGAAGTTTGAACTTAAACCTGGAGTAGCACAGATGGATAGCAGCACATGCTATAAAGTTAGAAAGCACAGTCTTTATTATGAGACTGATGGCTGAGAAAGAGGTAGATGTGAAATGTCGGGTTTCTGATTTTTCCTCACTGTGTGAGAAATAGAGGAAGCACATGGTGATGTATCAGTGGGGGTTGAGAGATTAGAACCCAGCACCTTGTACATGCTAACCATATACTTCATCAGTGCTATAGCCATTCTGTAATTTATAGATGAAATTAATATCAAGGATATACAGAATGTTGGTACTAATCACTGTTTCTATTAAATATCATAAAAAGAAACTGGACATTACCAACAAAGTACTTAACTTTCTTTTCTCAAAGCTAAAACTGTGGGAATTCTTTTTTCTTTCTTTGCTTTTATTGAAAACTGATACAGTGTGTTTTGATCAGTTTCTTCTCCCTCGTCTCCTCCCAGATCCTCCTCACCTCCACACTCTTCCAACTCTACACCTTTTTCTGTCTTTAGAAAACAAATAGGAAAATTTAAAAATAAGAAACAAGAAAGCATAAGAAATGTGTGCACACACACGCACACACTCATATAAACATACACGCACTAAAACGCCATAAAATTGGGAACCATAATATAAGCAAAAGACCAGTAAGGTTTAAAAAAAAAAAGCCACAGAAACACCATCAGGTCCATTTTGTGGCCCCAGCGCTGGGCATGGGGCCTTAAGTATGATTTATATACCTGGTGATACAGGGGAGAAAAGTCATCTTTTCTTTGTGAGCAGTCAGTGGGAGATAGAGACTTGGTGTATGGATATGGATGGGAGAGCATCTCCACTTTCCCCTTTCACAGGGATCCCATCTGCTCTGAGCCTGTGCGGTCTCTGCAGTCTTCCATTCCCTGTGAGTTCCTACGTGGACCAGTCCTGCTGTGTCTGGACACTGTCTCCTGGTGTCAGCCATCCTCTCTGGCTCATAATATTTCTGCCTCTAAAACCATAGAGATTCTTACTCATTTTAATAGCATGCATTTTTGAGATAAATAAAAGTGCACCTCTTTTGTTTTGTTTGTTTTGAACTTATCATTAACCTTTGTGATTGCTTTAATAATTGACTGTGGCCTTTTAAACCCTGTATTCTAAGGAGTTCTATTTTTTAGTTCCTAGATTTGATGTGGTATGAAAATGTGAGCATTGGTCCTCAATTCTAGTATCAAATGTGATAGAAATTCTGTAATCTTCCCTGATATTGTTGCAGGCTACCCATTACTACTCTTGAATGAACACTTTCAGCCAAGTGGGTAGGCAGGCTCTTGACAGTGCCAAGAAGCAAATGATGCGTAGGTTAGAGACTATCTTAAGGAATAAGGTTAGAAACTATATTAAGGAATAAAATTAAAATTATCATTTATTAGTAGATATTAAATTCAGCTTTTCTCTCTGGGACTGAGAAATTTAAGTGATAAGTAAGGTATTATTTACTTAGCATTTTTAATACATTCACATAAGGGATTTTCAGTATCACAACCCCCAGAGAAGGATGGCTCAAGAAGGGCACTGGTGAGTTCGATTCCATCACAGGTGAGAACTGGCAGCATAATCTTAGAGATTGGTATTACCCAAGGTGTTAGTCACCTGATTTCTGAAATCAGTAACCCTACTAGAGCTCATTTTATTTTTCTACTATTAATTCCTTCTAATTTTGATATGTAAACATTATTTGAGAGCGTGTTTCTTTTGTAATCTGATTAGTAAACTTGCTCTCTGCCACTGCAGTACTTCAGATCTTATTACCTCTTCAGAATCAACACACACATGTTTGGAAGATGCTTAGTGCTTATTGTCAGAGCAGAGTTTGGCCTCCTCTGTAAATGTGTTCAGAAAACAATATAACACAGATATTGAAGGCAGCTTGTTTTTAACTTGTAGCTAAACATGACATTCAAATGTTAATTGGATGAATAAATCTTGTTCATTTTACAGACATGGAAATGTCAATGGAATGAAACTATTTATCACAAGATAATGGTCTCCTGCTGCCAGATAAATGCCAAGATGAAGATAGCTATTGAAAATGTATCAAAATATTCCAGTGCTATTTATTGAAAATAAAGGTTGAGGGGAAGTTCAACTTTTCAGGTCAGACATGAGAAATGCCCTATTTATGCCATTAGTACATGACTTCATCAAAGGCAGTGCGCATGCTATGAAAACAAGGGGACAGCCTAAGGAATAACAGTTCAGAAATGAATCATTAGCTTTGAGAATTACTGAATACAGAATAGGGGCTAGGAGGTGCTGAGTATTTCGTGAGCATTTTCTGTGTTCCTAACACAGTCCTATGAAGGGTCAGTCTTGCACACCTCATGATAACAAAATCCTACTGCATTTATGGGAAAGGTAACTGAGATTTAAAAAGCAAAGATTTATAAAGTAAAGTGAGATACTCAAAGAGATCACCTGCCATCCCCAAGTTTACACATGGCCCCAGTTCTAAACCTGGCACTTCCCCTCTCATCCTCATTTCTTCTTGAACTCTGAGTCTGTACACAACAGTGCTGTTTAAGTGTTTGAGTAGAGTGTGTCCCTGAGTTGTATTGCAGTCCTGTGAACTCAGTAATTCAATATATGATGTGCTCTCTTTGGGTGAATTTGGTCATTTGTCTAAGAAAAAGACCTATGCTGTCTGGAGATCTTGATTGCTGTGAACAGCCAGAGTAACATTGGTTCCAGCATTTTGACGCCTTTCCAGCAGTGCGCCTTGAAAATGTTTGTAACTCTCTCTGTCTTCTTTTGAGTTTAAACTTAGTCACCTACTTTTCCTCTTATCTATGTGCATTGTAAGTACCATGGTGGTCTCTTTGAATGGGCACAAGTTCAGAGGGATAATTGAAAGTTCCAAAGTGACTGAAGGAAGAATTACTGTTCACTGCATTTTCCTGCTGATCTCTTCACAGCCTCTTGGGGTTGGTTCTCCACTCCCGCCGTGCCGTCTCCCACTTACCACTGACACTGTGCGCTGGTGTCTCTGTCCTCCCCATGCTAGCCAGGTGTTCTCTGGTGGTGACTCTGTTTAATATTTTAAGATATTAATATACTCTTTATGGTTTCCTCAGTAAGCTACTTACTGCAAGAAATTATGTTTTCCTTCCTTTTTGTAGAATGATTTGAATATTGCTAATCAACAAGAAAGTGAAAAGGCATGGGCGTGGTCTTCAGGAACCAGAGGGATCCTGAAGGCTCCAGAAGCATCCATAGCAGACTACTGGGAATAATAGACCCTGTTTCCTAGATCTTCCCTTATGTTTGTATCTGTGATTTCTCTCTGAAACATGTTTGCCTTTTATTTATTTTGTAAGATTTCTAAAGGTAATAAATAGACAGATATCTTAGTAGCTGTGTGAATACAATGGAGAGAAGCTTGGATGTTTAATCTTCTCAGTAAGAAAATAGTAATTCACACAGAAGTCTGATTCCCAAGAGTGTGTGCACCTGTGGAGATTTCAGGCGATCAAGACATTCAGTCCTTTGGAGCAATACTAAGCACCATCAGGCTTCACGGATCACTAACACAGCTTTTCATGATGTCCTTTCACAGATGGGAAACCTTTAGCCCTGAAGGATATATGGGAAGGAGTTCATGAATGCTATAAGATGCGACTGCTACAGGGACCATGGGACACCATTACCCAACAGGTCAGAATCTTTTGCTCGTATTGGATGCGGTTCTTTACCTTTGCTCACTTTTTCGTGAGGGTTTCAGAAGTAGGAACCCTCACCCACTTCTTTCCATGTTCCAATGCTCCACATCTTTAGAGATTTCAATTCAAAGTCAGTTTCCTGAAAAGTATCACCTCAGACCCAGGCTTGGTTTTTTTTCCATATTATATGCTTTTATAACACCCTGTAACTTTTTTTCATGGGGGTTATTATAATTTTGAATTATATATTTGAGTGACTTCCTTTATAAAATAATGTGTAAGCTCCTTTATGAGTAGGCTATGTCTCCTTTTCTGTTTTACTCTTCATCATAAGCCCAGGACTATCAGAGTACTTGGCACATACTAGGTGCCCAGCAAAAGTTGGTATTATATGTGAAAATAAGTTGGCACACATATTCAAAAACAGAAACTTCCAGCACCCAGGAGGCAGCAGTAGGAGGATCTCAGTAAGTATGAGACCAGGCAGGGCTACATAGTGGGAACCTCTCTGAAGAAAGCCGAGAGGAAGGGAGGGAAAGAGGGAGGGAGGGAGGGAAGGAAGGAAGGAAGGAAGGAAGGAAGGAAGGAAGGAAGGAAAGCAATCTAGCCTGTGTGCAAGCTATCTGGAGAGATTGGCTCAGTTGGCGTAGTACCTACTGTACAAACACAAAGTTCTGTACCCTAGTGTTACAGTGGAGACAGGCAGATAGATCCTAGAGATCCAAATCAATGAATTACAAATGCACCCAAATGTACACACAGAGGCAGAGACTTGAATGCCCAGAAATACCTTTGACAGAGAAAATATTTGCTTTTAAGTGTCAAGAAAGATGACAACAAATGTAAGAAAATTCAAAATCATATGCAAAATATGTGTATGTAATTTTCTCAATCTTATTCTTTTTTTATACAAGATCTCACCGTGTAGCCCTGCTAACCTAGAGATATAGATTCTTTAGCTTTTGTTGTCTATAATTACTTCTCAATTTTACTTGTAGGTGCATTTGCAAGAGAAAGTGTGAACTCTTGATTGGTAATAGGTTTGCAATATACAAAAAATGAAAATAGGTCTACAAAGGTGATACAAAAAGCATATTTGCAAAAGTATAGAAAACATATCTGTCAATCATGCCATTATTGCTGTCTTACTAATTAGTAATTTAAAAATACTCATCACTTTGCAAACATCATGATTTTTAAAATAATTTTTACTTATATAAAAGCACTTCTCTAAGTCTCTGTATAGCTTAAGGAAAGCTTCCTTTAAAAATAGCTTTGTCAAGAAGCTGTTTTGACCTATGGCAAGGCAACAACATACAGCCAGGCTGAAAATCCAAGGAAGATTCAGGGAAAAGGAAGGCAGAGTTGGGGCAGATGGACTGGCTGCCAGGGGAGCAAGACGTAATAGAACACAGGCAAAGCCACGAGGACATGGCGATACATAGATTAGTAACTATGGTTAATTTAAGATATAAGAGCTACTAACTAGCAATAAGCCTGAGCCATAGACCAAACAGTTTGTAATTAATCTTAAGTATCTGAATGAGTATTTTATAAGTTGCTGCAGTGCTGGGCAGGACTGAGAACTTCAGTCTATACTTTCCTGGATGAAGACAGAAGAAGAAGTGATTGGGGATTTGATGGGGAGGGAATGGGGGAGAGGGACTGGTAGGGAATGATGGGTGAGAGGCTTCAGCCAAAATGTAAAATATCAATAAAAAAATCTAAAAAAAAAAAAGAAAGAAAAGAAAAAATGGCTTTATCAGTCATTAGACTATGCCCTTGTGTGGCTTTGATCACAACTATGACATTTTACCTTTCTATCAGCATAAATAGTTCTTTGGTGTAGCTGCAAGAGACTCCTTTTTCTCAAACTACAGCAGTTCCTTCTGCAGTCCAGGCTCTATAGACTGGGTATATGTGTGGTTACTGTGAGTATAGTAACTTGATAAATAAGCAAGACAGCCAGCTGTATTGAGGCTGGCAAGATGGCTTAGTGTGTGTCTACCATTCATCCACTCCTCCTAGTTCCCCCCACACCCTCTGCAATCCCCATCCTCTCATTTCTCCTCTATTTTATTAAGAAAGGGGCAGGCCTCCCATGGATAGCAACAGAATGGGGCTCCTCAAGCTGCAGTGACACCAGGCACCTCCCCATATATTAAGGCCCAGCAAGGAGGTGATCCAGTATAAGGAGTGGAGTCCCAAAAGCCAGCAGAAGAGTTGGAGACAGCCCTTGTTCCAACTGGTAGGAGTCCTACATGAGACCGAGCTACACATCTGTCACATACATAGAGAGGGCCTAAGTCCATCCCTTGCGGCCTTCCTGGTTGTCTCTGAGCTTCTGTGTGCTTAGCTTCAGCTTAATTGTGCTCCTGATTCTTTTCCTGTCCTCTTCCTTTTCCTCATTAATGGCTGTTATTAGTCTCAGTGCCAACCTATTCATAGTTTCTGGTGCATTGTATAATTTTGTGTTTTAATTCTGTACATCCTTGTTACAGCTCCTGAAATAGGAATAGAATTTTTAATTCAATCATATTTTCTTTTGTTTCTTAACACAGTGTTACCAGTAGAGTTTTTCCTGTTGATGGAATACATAAGATGTTTATGCAGTGAAGTGACCCAGTCTGTACACTCTTTTCAGGAATGATCTAATGTATTTTAATTTGTGGACATTTGAATGCTCCCTTTCCCATTTGTCATAGTGCTATCATGATAGACATCTGATTACAGTGAGTTCTGTCTTTTCTAACATGGGCTCACTTATTAGATAGTTTGTGTGCCCAACTATAATATTTAAGTGGACTTCTGGGATTTCTTTTATTAGGATTCAATATTCTCCTGATAATATTCCCAGTAAAATCTTCATTTAAGCTTTAGAAATACTTAACAAAGTACCTGCCCAAGCAGTCAAGACTAACAAGAAAAACTCATTTGTAGCCATGGGAACCATTTGGCATTTGAAAGTATTATATATTATCATTATATGCATTTCCTTTGAAGGTGTTGGTTCTTAATCCCATATCAGATAACAGGTTAGTATTTATCTTTTTCTTTGCTTGAGATCTTTGGGAGAGTAAATCTGCATTTTTATAAGAGTTCATGTGAGGAAAAACAAAAAGATGTCCACAATGGAATAGAATGGAAGGTGTTAAAGGAGAATGGGCTGATAGAATGTTGGTGCCACCAAATAGTAGACACTGTTTTTGCAGAATTATACTAAGGAATCATTAGCTTGCAGACTGAACACTGTAATAATATCCTGTCCCCCAGAGTGCCTTAAAAACAAAAGCAGCCTTTGCATAATATAAAATGCATTTCACTTCATTTTCAGACCTGATTGTGCTCATATAGTTGGTTCCTCTTCATCTCCAGTAATCACACTTCTGTTCTCTCAGCATTTGTCTTGATGATAAGGGCTTGTTCATGTCAGACATGAACCCTCCCTTTTGAAGACAAGCCACTCATGAATCTCATACATCTGATTATGGTGATTACTCACCTGCCTTTGTCCAACCTTACAGACTAGCTATTATCTCAGCTCTGCAGCCCAATAAAAACTCCCTAAAGAAACTTAACCAGTACCTAGCTTGGATCTGACTGAATTGCTAACATGAATGTTCACAGTGACCATCACTGAAGGTGTAGACTCTGTGGTTTTGGGGAAAAAAAGTCCTGTGATCTTACCAGGGGCTAAGGTCACAAAATTTTAAGAAAAAAAGCAGACATTCAATTTTTGCGTAAAGTATTTTGTGTGAAGGTGGATTATGGTCAAATAAGTTAAGTTATTCTTTTTTATTTCCTTAAACTCTGTGTTTTAGGAAGTTTCAAACTTTCCAAAAGTAGAGGTGATATTGTACACAGCTATAAACTTGTGATTTATGTAACCACTGGAGGTTAAACCCAGAGTTCCCCATGTGATAATCAGAAGTTCTTTTCTTTCCTTTTGTTTTATTATGAATAAAGTCTCATATTTTATCCAGGTATCCCCTTGTTCAAACTCCTTTCCCCCTCCTGCCCCTCCCAGTCACTCTCTCTTCTCCCCATCTCCTTATCACCTCCCCAGCAAGCAGCAAGGGCAGGAGGTCCCAAGGTCTCAAGGTGGCTTAGTTCATCATTCACTCCAGGCAGATCTGCTTTCCTTACCCTAGTATCAAGACTGGGTCAGGTATTCCTCTGGAGGGAGTGGGATCCAAGGTACTGGTCCAAGGTGTTTCAGATCCCAAGCTGTTCAGTGGTTGTGGTTTGCAGCTTGAGTGTGCTTTGCTTTTTATTTAAAGTCTACTAATGAGTGAGTACTTCCCTGCTTATCTTTCTGGATTTGTAATACCTCACTCAGGAGGATATTCTCCAAATCCATCCACTTGCCTGCAAATTTTAGGATATCATTTTTTCTTACTGCTGAGTAGTATCCCATTGTGTAGATGTACCACACTTTGGTAATCCACTCTTCAGTTGAGAGGCATCTAGGTTGTTTCCAGGTTCTTGCTATTATGAATAATGCTGCTATGAACATAGCTGAGCTAATGACTTTGGAGTGCGAATGTGCATCTTTAGGGTATACACCCAGTAGTGGTATTGCTGGATCCTTGGGGAGATTGATTCCCAGTTTTCTGAGGAACTGCCATACTGCATTCCAGAGTGGCTATATGAGTTTACACTCCCACCAACAATGGAAGAACATTCCCCTTGTTCTGCTTCCTCTTCAGCATAGGTGTGTCTTTTATCTTAGCCAATCTGACAGGTGTCAGGTGGTATCTTAAAGTTGTTTTGATTTGCATTTCTCTGATGGCTAAAGATGTTGAACACTTATTCAAGTGCCTTTCAGCCATTTGTAATTCTTCTGTAGGGAATTCCATTTTTAGATCAGAACCCCATTTTTTGATTGGGTTATTTGATTGGGCTCTAGTTTTTTGATATTAGTCCTCTGTCACTTGTAGGGTTGGTGAAAATCTTTTTCCATTCTATAGGCTGTCGTTTTATCTTATTGACTGTGTCCTTGGCTTTAGAGAAGCTTCTCAGTTTCAGGAGGTCCCACTTTTTGATTGTTGTTCTTAGTGTCTGTGCCACTGGTGTTATATTTAGGAAGTGTTCACCTGTGCCAATGCATTGGAGGCTATTTCCCACTTTCTTTTCTATCAAGTTCAGTGTGGCTGGGTTTATGTTGAGGTCTTTGATCCACTTGGATTTGAGTTTTGTGCAGGATGATAGCCTTGGATCTATTTGCATTTTTCTACACACTACCATCCAGCTATGCCAACACCATTTGTTAAAGGTACTATCTTTTTTCCATTGAATATTTTGGACCTCTTTGTCAAAGATCAGGTGTTCATAGGTTTTTGGGTTAATGCTGGGATCTTCAGTTCGATTCCATTGATCCACTACTCTGTTTTTATGCCAGTACCAGTAATACTGTTTTTTATTACTGTAGCTCTATAGTTATAACTTGAAGTCTGGGATGGTGATGCCTCCTTAGGTTCTTTTGTTGAGCAAAAATTTTTGGCAATCCTGGCTTTCCTGTTATTCCAAATGAAACTCAGTATTGTTCTTTCAAGGTCTGTAAAAAATTGTGTTGAGATTTTGATTGGAAGTACATTGAATCTGTAGATTGCTTTTGGTAGAATTTCCATTTTTACTATGTTGATCCTCCCTATCCAGGAACATGGGAGATCTTTCCATTTTTCTGATATCCTCTTCAATTTCTTTCTTCAGTAATTTAAAGTTTTTGCCAAATAGATCTGTTACTTCTTGGGTTATCAGTTACTCCAAGGTATTTAGTGCTATTTGCAGGTATTATAAATGGTGATGGTTCCCTTACTTCTTTTTCAGCCCTTTAATCTTTAGTGTATAGGAGGGCTACTGATTTCTTTGAGTTAATCTTGTATCCTGCTACATTGATGAAAGTTCCCTGGTAGCATTTTGTGGATCACTTATGTATACAATCATATCATCTACAAATAGAGATAGTTTCACTTCTTCTTTTCCAGTTTGTATTCCCTTAATCTTCTTGTGTTCTCTTATTGTTTTAGCTAAAACTTTGAGAACTATATTGAATAGATAGGGGAGAGAGGACAGCATTGTCTAGTTCCTGATTATAGTAGAATTGCTTTGAGTATTTCTCCATTGTTTGATATTACCTGTTGGCTTCTTGTAAATCGCCTTTATTATATTGAGATATTTTCCCTGTATTCCAGATCTCTCCAGGACTTCTATCATAAAGGAGTATTGGATTTTGTCAAAGGCTTTTTCAGTGTCTAAGGATATGATCATGTGGTTTTTATCCTTCAATTTGTTTATATAAGGAATGACATTTACGATTTTTCATATGTGGAACCATCCCTGCATCTCTGGGATGAAGCCTACTTGATCGTTGTGAATTTTTTTATATGTTGTTGGGTTCAGTTTGCCAGAATTTTATTGAGTATTTTTGCATCAATGTTCATGAGGGAGATTGGTCTGTAATTCTCGTTCCTTGATGCATCTTTGTGTGGTTTGGGTATCAGATTGATTGTGGCCTCATAAAGAGTTTGGTGTGTGTGTGTGTGTGTGTGTGTGTGTGTGTGTGTGTGTGTGTGTGAGACTCAGTCATTTAAATTGAGTTTCTTTGGTGGGGAGGTTGCTTGGGCTAAGGTAGTCTACTGAGAAATATGACCCCAGCTCACAAACCATTAATTCCCTGTAGCTTATCTAGGAGCTTCTCCTCCATCCATGGACCATTTGGACCACACTGATATTGTACAGGCCCTGTGCTAGCAACCACAGTGGCTATGAGTGGATATGTGCAGTATACCCATATCATATCCAGAAGTTAGCATTTCATAACACTACTTTTCATTCTTAGGTATTGGAGTTTGTCTTTCCCTCCTCTGATGTTCACTTGGACCCTTGAAGGGTTAATATGGTTGTCCAGTTTAGAGCGACACAACAACAGTTGCCTGTTTTCAGCCCATTGACTAGTTGAGTCTCTGCATTAACTGTTGCCCACTGCAAACAGAAGCTCCTTTGACCAAGGCTGAACACAGACTAGCTTATAGTTGTAAACCTAATATTTTAAGGCAGTTTGAAAACATGTCCATTTATCAATACAAAAGTAGTAAGTTACTCTCTAGAAACTATGCCCTCCTCAGCCATGACCTTGAGCCAAATTTATAATTCTGTCAAGGGGGCATACCTAAATCTCAAACAAAAAACAACCGGTTACCCTCATAACTGTCATACCAATATTGCACCAGGTGTATCTTGCCTGACAGTTTATATTGTCACTCACTGGAGACACAGCAGGATATAACTTCTGAGGATTTTTCTTTCAGAGCAGTCTGCACGACAGCCCAAATGCTAGCCAGCAGTGAGAAACTTCCCAGCTCAATTTCAGCCTGATTTCTCTCTAATTTGCAAGAAAAGCTGTAGTGTCTTCAGCAGCAAAGTCTTCTTATCTAGTTCTGGAGCTCAGCCCAAAAGAAGAGCCAAGCCCAAAAGTACAGAGAAGTTCCCCTCACCTGGCATAGAGTTTTAGTACCTCTTCTGGGAACAGCAGCATCTAGCCATGCAGGATGCCTCCTTACTTTATATTTTTAAATACAAAATAGTTACCAAATAGTAGGTTTTCAAATGACATCTTAATACACTTTTGTTTTGGTTAACTATCCCTTTGCCTCCCATCTCCCCAACCCCATCCCCCTCCTGCTCTTAAAACTTTCCATTCCCAATATTCCTCATGTCTACTTCATGTTACCAATGTTCTATCCAATGGCCTCTTTCTAGGTTTCTGACTTCTATGATACTCTTAAGTTGAATACAAAATTAGATTCAAAATCAGGTTCCACATATAAGGGAGTACATGTACCATTTGTGCTTGGGATACCTCACTCCATATATGACTAGTAATTTTCATTTTTCAGTAAATCTAGCTCAAATTCTGTTTTGTTTATCTACCACATCATCATTATTCACTAGCCAGGTAATGGATATCTGGGCTGATACCCTACCTAGCTAATGTGAATAATGCACCAATGAAGGTTGATGAGCAAGTATCTCTATAGTAGGATAGATACATAGTCCTCTGGTGTATGCCCAAGAGTGGTATAGCTGGATAATATTGTAGTTGTGTCTTTAAAGTTTTGAGGAATCACCATACTGATTTCACAGAGGCTGCACCAGCTTACACTCCCACCGACAGTCACTGAAGTTTTGTCATCCGAGTCTTTGCCAGCATTTGTTGTCATGTGAACTTTCTTTTTACATGTATTTTTATTTTATTTTTTAAAGGTCCTTTTTTTCCATGTATCCCCTTGCTTACCCACCCTTCCCTACTCCCAATTCCTCCCTGTCAGCCTTCAGTCTCCCCCCACCATTCCTCAGCCCCTCCCCAAAAAGGACAGGAAGTCCCAAAGTGGGTCAGCTCAGCGTGGCACATCCACTCCATGCAGGTCCGATTTCCTCATCCCAATATCAAGGCTTGATAAGGCACTCCTCTACAGGGAATGGGCTCCAAGGTGCCAGCCCATTTACAGGAACACAGTCTGATCCCATCCCTTGAGGCTCTACATACTTTCCATGCCAATTGACAGTTGCCTATCCTTGGAGTCCCTAGCTCCTTTTCCCTATGGTTCCCCAGTGACTGTTCTTGACTCAGTGAGCTCCCCAGAGCTCCAGCCAGCCATCTCTGTGGGACTCCTCCTCATATTCTCTGTCCCCTTGCTCATACAGATTCTCCTCCCCGACCCCCCAGCTGTAAGGGGAGCTTGGCCCAGTGCTCAGCCATGGATCTCTGCCTCCACCTTCATTCATTATTGTGTGTAAGTTCTGTGGTAGCACATAGGGTGGCTGTTCATTTGATTATAGGGGAAGTCCTATTTAGGCACCCCCTCTATTATTGGCTGGGGACTTATCCAAGGACATCCTGTAGGTTCTTTGGGGTTTTCCTAGCACCTCATCTCTTTCCAACCCCACATAGGCTTCCTCTATCAAGATAGCCATCTCTTTATTTTCTCCCTCTTTGTTGATCCTCTTAACCATTTCCTTCTCTCATGATTTGTTCCCACCTCTCCTTGGTCGCTACCTGTTAGGGTCTTGTTTTCTCTATTTTCTCTTCCTATGGGTAATCCCTGGATGTCTCACTTATGTTCCTTCTGATCCCAAGCTGTTCAGGGGTTGTGCTTGGGTATTCTTTGCTCTTTGTCTAAAATTTATTTATGAGTGAGTACATCTCATGCCTATCTTTCTGGACTTGTGATACCTCACTCAGATGGATATTCTCTAAATACATCCATTTGCCTGAAAAATTTAGGGTGTCTTTCATTTCTACTACTGCATAGTATTCCATTGTGTAGATATACCAGTTTGTTAATTCATTCTTCAGTTGAGGGGCATCTAGGTTGTTTCCAGGTTCTTGCTATTACTAATAAGGGCTGGAGAGATGGCTCAGCAGTTGAATGCACTGACTGTTTTTCTGGAGGACATTAGTTCAATTCTCAGCATCCACATGGCAGCTAACAACTGCCTGTAATTCCAAGATCTGAAACCCTTACATAGTTTTATACATGCAGGCAAAACACCAATTCACATAAAATAAAAATAAATATTAAAATAATAATAATAATAATGCTATGAACATAGTTGAATTAATGCCTTTGGGGTATGAACGTGAATCCTTTGGGTATATGCCCAATAGTAGTATTGCTGGATCTTTGAGAGATTGATTCCCAGTTTTCTGGGGAACCGCTATACTGTATTCCAGAGTGCTGTATGAGTTTACATTCCCACCAGCAATGGAGGAATGTTCCCCTTGCTCTGCTTTCTCTCCAGCATAAGTTATCATCTGTGTTTTTGATCTTAGCCATTCTGGTAGGTGTATGGTTGTTTTGATTTGCATTTCTCTGATGGCTAAAGAGGCTGAGCAATTTTTTAAGTGCCTTTCAGCCATTTGTAATTCTTCTGTTGAGAATTACCTTTTCAGCTCTGAACACCATTTTTAAGTTGGGTTATTTAGGATTTTTGAGCTCTAGTTCCTTGAGTTCTCTATATATTTTAGAGATCAGTCCTCTGTCAGATGTAGGGTTGTTGAAGATCTTTTCCCATTCTGTGGGCTGTTGTTTTATTATTGACTGTGTCCTTTTCTTTACAGAAGCTTCTCAGTTTCATGAGGTCCCATTTATTGGTTATTGTTCTTAGTGTCTGTGCTACTGGTGTGATATTTAGGAAGTGTTCCCCTGAACCAATGTGTTGGAGGATATTTCTCACTTTCTTTTCTATCAAGTTCAGTGTAGCAGTTTTTCTCTTTTCCATTTAGTTGAGACTAAACCCTTGTGCCTTAGTCAACTGCATGGGCCTTAATCATCCCCTCCTTCTCTTTCTCCAAAGCTTTGCCTTCATGGAGTATGTAGTAGTTTATTTTGTGTGCCAAAGTAAAATATCTGCACATGGGCACTTTATTTTGAAAATCAAAAAGAAGCTTATTTAGGTTACCATTTTGAATACACATGGTTCACCATTGAGCAGCTCAACCTGTTGGCCTCTGGTGGGAATGCATCACATCAAGATAGAGAAGCAGAAAGGGAGATGGCCACATGCATTAGAGATTGACATACGAAAAGTAATGTCAGAGGGTTTGAGGCCAGCCTCTACCACAAGGGAGCTAAGCAGTGTCCATCAACACGTCCTGAGAGGACAAGCTCTGTGCAGGTCAGTCTTCTTTGTCAATCTGACTGGATTTATAACCACTCAGGAGATGCACCTCTGGCTGTATCTCCAAGGGGCTTGTTTTCTCAGGGAGATTGAGCTAAGGTGGGAAGACCTGCTCTCATGGTGGGTGGCACCTTACATGGGCTGGGGCCCCAATCTGAATAAAAATGGAAAAAGGAGAAAGCTAGATGAATCCAGCATTCCATGCTCTCAGCCCCTTATCTGTTGGGAGGTAAGGGGTTCTAGCTTTATACTCTCAACAACATGAATCATGCCATTGTCACCATGACGGAGAGTCCCTCCTAAACTGTAAGACAAAGCAAGTCATTCTTTCACTGGATTGTTTCTGTTAGGATTTTTATCACCTCACAGCCATAGGGAAAATAACTAATAACCGCTGATGACATACCCATTTTTCTACTGGGCTCAGTCACCTCAAACTACTACATAGAGGGGCACATTTCCAGTATATACACTTATGGGATGCACACTAAAATCGTATCCAAACCATAACAGGTTCCTTTTTCCACACAAAAATACTAAATTTATAATTTTATAACTGCTGTAATAGAGGTGACTATATTCGTATACATATCCAAATATTTAATTCACCTAAAAGTTGTTTTTCTTTCATTTTTACAAGTACTATAAACATGCTGATGGTCCCCTAATGGGTAGATAGTCCCTATACACAGTACCTGTGTAAGGAATACAGGGCAGGGCTGAGGAAAGCCCCAGGGGCTCTCCTGATCCTCTCGGGTCTGGGCTTAATCTTGCTACTATTTCTACCTAAAGCTACTAACACATGAATATACGAAAGTATGATTCTTTATATGATTTCCAACTCTAAAGCTAATGTGCTAAAGACATACAGCTTCTGTTTTCAAATTCCCAAATCACAAAGGAGTCTAATCTGTTGTATCATTTTATGTGCACATATATTCACACTCCTGAATGATGACCACACATACACAAATCTCTTTTGTGTAATGGCCTTTTCAAAATTGCCTTCTCTTCAAGTCCCTGCTTTGCTTCTTAGCAGTAAACAGGAGTGTTATGTATGAAACTCAATCTATATCTTATCTCCTTTTAAATATATTATTTCTAACACCCAAACTGTATGGTTTAAATTTGGAAGCCAAGAATTTTGAAGTGCTTTATCTCTTGGTTCTATGTGCCTGATGGGGATGAGTCTGAGTCAGTGAATGATGCTGGATGTATGGAGTTGCAAAGATGAATATTGATAGTTTTTCCTCCAGTTGGATGTCCTGTGCGAGACCCAAGTTAAGAGAGAGTGGGCCTTAAAGAGACTGGCTCTGCTTAAAGTGTTTTCTGTGCAAGTGTGAGGACCAGAGTTCAGGTCCCCAGAACCTATGTGAATACTGAATGGTTGTGGCAGTTCACCTGTAATTTTAGCCTGAGAAAATGGAGACGGGATCTCCCAAGCAAACTCTATATGCTACTAGTCATATAGGTAAGCTCTAATTTTGATTGAGAGACCCTGTCATTGAGCAATTGAGGATGATTTCCAACATCAACCTCAAGCCTCCCCATGCATGTTTACAAACATGTGTCCATATACATGCAGACATGCATACATACATAAACACTCCCACATGTGAAAATAAAAGAGAACTATGTTTAGTATCTACAGAATATAAGCCACCTCTCTAAAAACACATATTTACCTCATTTGTCATGATTTCATCTTAAAAACTTGGACTTGCCTAAAACATGCAAAACTATGGTAATTTCATTTAGTTTCATTTTCTTACCATAAAAAGTTTCTCATTATAAGACTCAACATACTTTGAGTTTTTGCTCTTTTTTATTTATTTACTTATTATTTGGTGATTTTTACATCATGCACCCCATCAAACTCAGTTATCAGACCTCTCAGAGAGTTTTTGCTCTTGAGTGTCTTTGTTGGAGAGTTTCCTTTGACTCTTGGTGCTGCAGGAAGTCATTGGCTAAGGAGTCTTGAATTATGACGCTTCATTTGCTGCCTGGTGATTTATAATGATAGCTGATAAACTGATGATTTAATTGTGCTTCCTCTAGTAAGGATTGCATGTGCTCAAGTGAAGCTCTGTGGAAGCTCAAGGAAGTGATTGGCTTCCTTCTGAACTCAATCTCCCTGGAATGTTCAGGCATCACTTTTATACAACATCCGATAACTGACTTTTAACTCTTCCTATTTTTAAATAATACAAATCAATTAAAACACACAGCTGCTTACTAAACCCCTCTCAGTGTTGCTGTAGGTCTCCATGGGTGTTTCTTGATGGATCATAATGACATCAATTTAGTGCACCTGGTAGGATCTGTGTGAACTGGAAGTGGCTTAATTCTTAAATGACAAAAATTAAGATGCTTTATGGGTTGCTGCTGCTTCTTCAGAACCTGTGCCAGCTCCATGGATGGCTTCCTTCACAGTGGAGTCTGATTTAAACAGGACTGCTGATATTGTGTGATTGTTTTCTCTGTAATTTGCTGCTAATTTGTTGTATCCAAATTTGTAGATATTCTGGGCATTAATAAGTCATTCAGTAAGCAAGTTTATGAAGGCACAGGGCTGCGCCTATCTTTCAGGAAGTTTTTCATAGACATAATATTTTAACAGTTCTCAGTAATTCTGTCACTTTCTTGTTTTAAGAGGGTGAAATATGCTGTGATCATTGTATACTCACTTACTTTGACATCTTAATTTGACAAGGCTGTTTTTCTCTCTGACTCCACTAGTAATTGTTTTTAGATTCTCAATCTGTATGTGCATTGTAACTTTTAATATTTATTGAGTGTTGATGGCTGTGGATACTGCACATCATCAAAGTACTTCAGTTTCCACATTCATTGTTTCATCAATCTAGACAACTCCACTGTCATTCACAGTCCATTGTGCTTTTCTTGTTAGTAGAAAACAACCGTATTTTTCTAAAGTTCTTATGAATTTGATTTGTACCCTTCACTTCCTTTGCATAAAGACACATATGAAGACTGGAGAAACAGCCCGTTCGTTAAGAGCACTGCTACTTTTATAGAGGATCCAAACTGAGCCTCCAGCACCTAAGTCATAGGACATCTCACAACCGCCTTTAACTCCAGCTCCAGAGGATCCAGTTTCCTCTTCTGGGTTCCATTGGGGCACACACACACACATACACACACACACATATACACACACACATACACACACACACACACACATACACACACACTTAAAGAAGGGGCAGCATATGAACTGTCTTCACTGTCTTAGGCTGATTTGTCTTTCTTAAATACCTTAGGTCTGTCACAGAATCAGTGCTGTCTAGGTCCTGCTGTGACACTATTTTCCTGTCTGGCTTGAACTTTCTGAAGTCTCTGACCACTCACCACTGATGTTCACATTGATCTAAATAAAGAGGTTTCTTCTTAAATTTAGTCCTATTGACACAATTTCTCAGATGTTTTGCTTTGTTCCATTCTAATGAGTTGAAAATTTGTAATTTAAGAGTGTTTCTTATACATGGATCTACTGGGGACTTTGAACTTACATGCATAAGTTTCTTTTACTGAACAATAAAACCAAGATACTGAGTAATTCAAGATACAGTAATTCACCTGTATCTAGTTGAGCAGAGTAACTCTTAGCTTTTATCATAAACTTTTGATTCAGTACATGCCTTGAATTTATCCAAAGGCCTTATTTAAGGAATTTAATAGTATGTCATTAGAATTTCTATTTCTAAAAAGGGAGCAGCTTATAAATATAAAAATAAAATACCATTTAAAATGTTTAATAATTCATTTTAATATTACTCATCCCAGCACATTTCATTTTGGTAATTACCTACCATCAATTTTTAATTTTTAATAAACACCTTAGTTCCCAAACTTAAAGTTTGAAGAATATTTATATTCTCACTTTCAATATTTTAGAAAGAAGTTAGTGGTGGGTAGGTGGTGTAAATCTGGAAGAGGGCCAGGAGGAAAGAGGGGCAAAGGCCAAGAGGAAAGGGATGCAGGCTCTGCTGGTGCTGATGCTGGATGTGGTTCTTCTCATCCCTAGTTAGGACTAGAAGTTGCATAACAAAGGTGTTGGTTTTTTTTTTCTTTTTTGAAACAATATCTTAATGTAGCCCAAGCTGACTTGAAACTCACTATGTACTGGCCTTGAACTTGATCTTCTGTCTGGACCCCTGCATGCTGATTTGCAGATTGTATTTTGCATGGAATAGTTGCTGTACACACATATTCTATCATGCATTTAACACTAGTCTTCATTCCACGTTCACCCTCTTCACCATTTTTCTCACTAGTCATTTTCTCTGCTGCTTGTCAGAGCAGCTGCAAAGTCCCCCCTATTAATATTAATAGTCTATGCATTATGTTATACATTAGCCAATAAAGAAAGATAGCACCAATGTATATCAAGTATTTATGAACATCATTACCATTATCTTATAGTATGCTGATGTTATTTTTTCTGTGTCTTCATCCAGGCATACATTCTCTGTCCAACCTGCTTTTCAAACACGTCAAGTGATATACATATATGTATAATCTACTTGTAACATAACAATAAATACATATACTATAACCAACATAACAAGTGAATAAGGGTTAAATAATGGGAGAAATGACAACTTTAATAGAAAACACAGGCTTAGGGATATGTGTATGTTTTCTAAAACAAGAAAAATGGAGGAAAGCCAGTTTAGTATGTTACTTTATTCTATAGTGGAAAGAAAGAGACATATGTGTCTGAAGAGACTAATTTTTTCTTGCACTAGATCCTATGTATATTATCACTTAAACAGAATCTTCCTTCACAAACATCACTTAAGACCATGACAGGAGATGAAGAGAGGATGTTATCAGCCTTTGTCTAGCAAAACTATAGTAATGTGCTCTGGTGTATAGGTTAATGCTGTAAAGGTTCTTATGGTTCTTACTCGTAGCTTGCTGTCCAAATTAGCCTGCAAATGTGCATTGAAAGTTGGGAAAGGTTTTGAATTTGAATACTTGTAGAATATGTTAATCATGGTTACATCCTCCCCCCTAAATTCTGTGAATTTTACTTCATTACTTTGGCTATTTCAAAGCATTTTAATTTTCCTGCATTTTTATTGATGAAAAGCAAAGAACAACAATTCTTTGTCTGATTTAAAAAGGAATATATATGTATATATATGTGTGTGTGTATATACTTATATATATATATAACTTTTATAAAACATAAGATGCTATAAGGGAGAAAATTAAATCATTTTTAATCCCCAAACATTCCAAATTAGCTCTATTAACTTTAAAGTAGATAAACTTCTGCAAAGTGTGTGTGTGTGTGTGTGTGTGTGTGTGTGTGTGTGTGTGTGTTATAAATGTATACACAAATTAGTCATATTATATCCCTGGTTTAAAAAAAGAAACCTTACATCTCTGACTTTTCATCACAGTGTTTAAATATCTCTTAATGACTGTACAAAATTCTAAGCTGGTCTTTTCATTATTTTAACAGATTTTTAGTGTGAAAATAGAATGTTTTTTAGTTTTTATTATATTCTATCTTCTGAGTAAATATTCTTATATGTATAACTTAGGCCATTTCCAATTATTTCTTTGTATATATTAGAATAGAGTTGCCAAGTCTATGCGGATTTCCTTTTAAAGATTTCATTAGCCATTCTAGTGTCAATTTTAGAAATCCTCCTACAGTTGCATGTTACAGCACCTATGTTGGTCTCTGCTCAGTGGCACTGGTCATAACCATTCTTTTTTAATGAGCTACAGTCTCATATCAAGCAGAATTTGGGGCAAAGTTAAGAATCAAATTAAGCTTGATGTTGATCCTTAGGATTGAAATGAAGTTTTCTTTCAGGTGATAGACACATATATTTTAGATACTAGAGAAGTTGACATATTAGTCTCATTGAAGGGTCTGATTTTCATGCTTGCCAAAACCAAGTGTTCTTCCTCTGTCCAAAGGCAGCCTGCAGGAGTAAGTGCCAGCATTTTACACCTCGATAGATTTGTATAAATGTATGAGCAGAACTGCAATGATCCCTTAAGTTCTTCCCTAAGCACTATAGGACAAGTAGGGTCTTGGGGTATAAGACATTTTTGTGTGTTGAATAGGTCAGCTACCTCCTCTACATAATAATGTTAGTGTGGAATATTTGATCAAGTAAAACTCTATCAGAACAAGTCTACTGTGAATGTACTCCTTCCCAAACAAAGATTATTTTGAGTACTTTAGAAATATTCTTTTAGCTCCTTTAGATCATATTTCCAACGTGTAACTATGTTTGAGCTATTTATGCTGGCTGTAGTTGGTAGCATATAATTTATTTTGTGAGCAGAACCAGGTCATCATCCTAAATACAGGTACTGTCTTTCACAGAAAACCAAGTACTTCCTTTTTCTCAGAGCTCCATGAAATTGGAAATAAATGTTAAAATATGTGTCTATTATGTAACCTCCTAAAAGTAGAATTTGCCTGTCTAAAGGTATTCTAGCAACAGCAGCTGCCACTCAGGAAGTACTTTCCAAGTACTTACTCTATTTCTTTTTTTTTTTTTAAGACTTTGTCTATCCTTTTTTCTTTTTATTTTCTCTCTAAAGCCTACATGCATTTTTTAAGCACACTCTAAACCATGTGCTTTTAAAAAAATCTGTCTTTAATATGATGCCAGCTTCAGAGCAAGGTGGACATTACGCGAGGTAATAAAATGGTAGTTGAGGACAGTCTTCTAAACACAAGTGTCTGAGATCCAATTCTGGTTCTTAGTTACTTAGGTACTTAGTTACTTGGTTCTCAGGACATTATGTTGTTACATTTGTAAATAGTTGTCCCACCTACTGGTTTAATAAAAATGCTGATTGACTGAAGGCAGACTGGAAGTGTGGGCAGGGATACCAGACTGGAAAAACTCTGGGAACAGGAAGAGATGAGACAGAGATGCCACAGAGATATAAGAGAGAGCCGGATAAGTTGCCAGCAGAAGCAAAGGAAAAAAAGCTGAAATGCTACTGTAAGAAAAAGTGCAGAGCTGCGTGGCTGAACAGGATAAGAATCATGGGTTAAGTTAAGAGTAAAGAGTTAGCAAGCTATATGCCTGGGCCCTAGGCTAATCAGCATAGCTTATAGTTAATATAAGTGTCTGTGTGTTTCTGTGGGACTGCAGGTCTGCAGTTCTGTGAATCAGCAGGTCAGAACCTCAGTGCTAGGCCCGAAAGTCTAGGCCAGAAACCAAATACAACAGGCCTCTTTGTCAAAAATCAAGTGTTCATAGGTGTATGGATTAATGTTGGGGGTCTTCAATTTAATTCCATTGACCTATATTTCTGTTTTTATGCTAGTACCAAGCTTTCTAGTAGAGCTTCAAAACAGAGATGTTGATACCTCCCAATGTTATATTATTTAAAAGGATTATTTTTGGCAATCCTCAGTTTTTTTGTTTTCTCATATGAAGTTGAGTATTGTTCTTTTGAGGTCTGTGAAGAATTGTGTTGAGATTTTGATAGGGGTTGCACTGAATCTGTAGATTGCTTTTGGTAAGATTGCCATTTTTACTATGTTAATCCTATCTATCCAAGAGCATAGGAGATCTTTCCACTTTCTGATATTTTCTTCAGTTTCTTCCTTCAATGACTTAAAGTTCTTGTCATACAAGTCTGGCATTTCTTTGATTGGAGCTACCCCAACATATTTCACATTATTTTCAGCTATTGTAAAGGATGATGTTTTCTTGATTTCTTTTTCAGCTCTTTTATCATGTGTGTATAGAAGGGCTGCTGATTTTTTTAGTTCATCTTGTATCTTGATATATTACTAAGGCTGTTTATGAGATGTAGGAGTTCTCTGGAAGAATTTTGGGGGTCATTTATTTATACTATCATATAATCTACAAATAGTGATGGTTTGACTTCTTCCTTTCCAGTTTGTGTCCTCTTGGTCTCCTTTTGTTCTCTTATTGCTTTAGCTAAGACTTTGAAAACTATATTGAGTAGATATGGGAGAGTGGACAGCCTTGTTTTGTTCCTGGTTTTAGTGAAATAGCTTTGGATTTCTTCCATTTAGTTTTATGTTGGCTTTCGGTTTGCTGTATATTGCCTTTGTTATGTTTTGATATTTTCCCTCTGCCCCTGATCTCTCCTATCATGAAGGAGTATTAGATTTTGTCACAGGCTTTTCAGCAGCTAATGAGATGATCATGGTTTTTTTTTTTCTTTCAGGTTGTTTATATGATGGATGAGATTGACAGTTGTTTGGGTGGTAAATAATCCCTGCATCTCTGGGATGAAGCCTACTTGATCATGGTGGATTATTTTTTTGATATGTTATTGAATTCGGTTAGCTAGTATCTTAGTGAGTACTTTTGCATCAGCGTTCATGAGGGAGACTTGTCAGTAATTCTCTTTCCTTGTTTCATCTTGTGTGGTTTGGGTATCAGAGTAACTGTAGCCTCATAAGAAGAGTTTAGTAATATTTCTTCTGTTTCTACTGTGTATAACAATTTGAGGAGTATTGTTATTAGTTCTTCTTCTCAGTTCTGGTAGAATTCTGTACTGAAGCCATCTGGCCCTGGACTTTTTGTTGTTGTTGTTGTTGGGAGCCTTTTAATCACTGTCTCTATTTCCTTAAGGGTTATAGGTGTATTTAAGTTGTTTATCTGGTCTTGATTTAATTTTGGTCAGTGGTACCTATCCAGAAAGCTGTCCATTTTTTTAGGTTTTCCAATTTCGTAGAGTACAAGTTTTTGAAGTATGACCTTATGTTTCTCTGTCCTCAGTGTCTGTTGTTATATCTTTTCATTTCTGAATTTTGTTAATTTGGATATTCTCTCTCTGCCTTTTGGCTAGTTTAGATAAGGGTTTGTCTATCTTGTTGACTTTCTCAAAGAACCAGTTCTTTGTTTCATTGATTCTTTGTATTACTCTTTTTATTTCAATTTTATTGATTTTTAGCCCTGAGTTTGATTATCCTGCCATCTACTCCTTCTTAGTGAGTTTGCCTCTATTTGTTCTAGAGCTTTCAGCTGTGCTGTTAAGTCTCTTGTGTGAGAGTTCTCCAAATTTTTTATGTAGGCACCTAGTGCTATGAACATTCCTCCTAGCATTGATTTCATTGCGTCCCATGAGTTTGGGTATGGTGTGTGTTAGTATTTTTGTACATGGGAGAGACACACACATTCACTGTCAGATGCCACATGAGAGTTTATTTCAGGGAGTTTGGATACCCAGAGAAGGGAGGAGGGGGGAGAGAAGAAAGGAAAGAATGAAGGGATCAGTTGCCATGTGTTGTTTCTTTTTAAGAAAGCAAGTGGTCACTGATCCACACAGCCACACCTGTGGTGTACAGGGACATAGCCACACCTCTCAGTACCATGTTGGTTCCATGCAACGTGTGCACCGCATGGCGTGTCTGAAACACACTTACATTCCACACTTCTGTGTTAATTATAAAAGAAGGCCAGGTTTATGGGGAGCGGGCAATGAGCGGGGTCGCCATGATCTCTATAAGGTTACTTCTGCCTAGGTCAGGGACGAAGATGTCTTTTGTCAGTCAGTCCGCTGGATTTTGCAGTTCATTTTTGCATTCTGGGAGTTTAGACCACAGGATGACAAATTTTTGTTTTTTGAAGCTTGGAAAAAAATATGTTATACTGTAAGAGGAGAACCTTGGGAAGTGACACATACTGTCCTTTGGTAGGTCTGGGGATGGTAGGAAGAAGTTAAGATGGGTTAGCGTTTGGTCCCTTTCCTTTGGTGCTAGGGGTGGGGGAATCAGTTTGTTTTACCTGTTTTGGCATTCTTCCGAAGCGGCAGGGAGGCAGTGAGGGAGGGGAGAGGCGAATCGAAATACCTTGGAGCCTTTTGCTGGTAATTGTTTCAGCTTCAGCTCTGAGAAGCTACAGTGGAAAACTCAGAGATGGGGGATTTTATCTCTTACCCTGATGATGGAGAGGCCCAAAAGAGAGGAGAGACCCCAAAGTCCCTGTAGGACTGAGCTCGTGGTTCCTGGTGCCCACGAGGAGAGAAACAGAATGCCCCAACACTGCCATGACCACCTGAGGTCTTTTTTTTTCCACGATGACAGTTGCCAGGGGTCATCTTCTAGGCCTAGGAGATCAGACCGGTCCACGTGTACTGCCTCTCCACCCTTTGGGGCTTGGAGTGTTCTCTCATCTCTCCTGTGATACACCAAAAGCCAGCACTAAGACTTTTGTCTGGGGTCTGCCTGTATTAACGGGTTAAGAGAAGTTGCTTTTTCTCAGTGCCCTCAGAATTTAAGTTAGTATACTATAAGAGCACATTTGTGAAGCATTTAAAAACCTGATGAACTTTACTTGGGGTAAATATGGCTGTTAGATTTGGAGTTCCTGGAAAGGAAAAGGTTGGAAGCAGGTGAGCAGTTGAATCTGAAATGCAAAAGTTTTAGAGAGACTGGTAGTGTGACTGGAGAGTTGAGATGTGAGAAGAAATAGGGAAGCTTATAGGAGTAGGAAGCTGGAAGAGGAGGTTTAGAACTGAGATGTAGAAAGGGAAAACTCCTTCCATCCGCCCATGCGCTTGCAAAGTTAGCTCCTATAAAATATCGGGGTCAGTGAGCTGTTCAGAGGTTATTTTGAGTAATCCAAGGGGTATTTAGTGCAAAAACGGATAATCTTGGTGAGGCATGAGACTAAATGGCTTTAAAGTCTCAAGTGCACATCTTAGAGGTGAGGATGGAAAAATAATTTTTGCTGACTTATTCTCTGTTATTGAGGCTCAGAAAGGGGACAGGGAACCTGCTGAA
>PVIH01007602.1:0-98967 GCA_004025045.1 Sigmodon hispidus | reverse complement strand
TATAGTATAACTTGAAGTCTGGGATGGTGATGCCTCCTAAGGTTCTTTTGTTGAGCAAAATTGTTTTGGCAATCCTGGCTTTCCTGTTTTTCCAAATGAAATTGAGTATTGTTCTTTCAAAATCCAAAAGTATTGTATTGTATTTTGATGGGCAGTGAATTGAATCTGTAGATTGCTTTTGGTAGAATTGCCATTTTTACTATGTTGATCCTACCTATCCAGGAATATGGGAGAGCTTTCCATTTTCTGATATCCTCTTCAATTTCTTTCTTCAGTGATTTAAAATTTTTGTAAATGGATCTGTTACTTCTTTGGTTATAGTTACTCCAAGGTATTTAATGCTATTTGCAGCTATTATGAAAGGTAATGTTTTATTTCTTTTTCAGCTCTTCTATCTTTAGTGTATAGAAGGGCTACTGATTTCTTTGAGTTAAACTTGTATCCTGCTACATTGCTGAAGGTGTTTATCAGCTGTAGCAGCAGTTCCTTGGAAGAATTTGTAGGTCACTTATGTATACAATCATATCATCTGCAAATAGAGATAGTTTCACTTCTTCTTTTCCAAATTGTATCCCCTTAATCTCCTTTCATTTTCTTATTGCTTTAGCTAAAACTTAGAGAACTATATTGAATAGATAAGGGGAGAGAGGACATCCTTGTCTAGTTCCTGATTTTAGTGGGATTGCTTTGAGTTTTTCTCCATTAAGTTTGATGCTGGCTGTTGGCAATTATGAATTTATTCAAAATAAAATATTATTTTTTAAAATAAAATTACATTATGTTTTTAATTAATTACCTGAGTATTTAAAAAACAACACTTTTTCCAATTAGTGCAAGAGATGGATAGACAACAGTGCAAAAATCATTCAATCATTCAACAACATGATGAACAAGATGACACCACTAGAACCTAGTGGTTGTAAAACAACAAAAACTGAATATTCTAATATAGAAGATACACAGGGAAAAGTCCTTGAAATATCTTTACAAAAATGATAGAAGTCTTTAAAAACTATGGGAAATATCCCCCAAAAGATTCACACTGGTGATCACTTCCTAAATATAACACCAGTAGCACAGACACTAAGAACAACAATCAATAACTGGGACCTCCTGACTGACAAGCTTCTGTAAAGCTAAGGACAGTCTATTGACAAAACAAGAACCTACTCAATGGGAAAAGATTTTCACCAACCCTACGAGTGACAGAGGACTGATCTCTGAAATATATAGAGGACTCAAGAGACTGGAGCTCAAAGTCTTAAACAACCCAAATAAAAAATGGGATTCAGAATTAAAAAGGAAATTCTCAGCAGAAGAATTACAAATGGCTGAATGGAACTTGAAAAAATACTCAAAATCTTTAGTCATCAGAGTGATGCAAATCAAAACAACTTTGTGATACAACTAATTTAAAGACACAAATGGCAGCCATGCTGGAGAGGTTGCAGAGCAAGGGGAATGAACATTGCTCCATTGTTGGTGGGAGTGTAAGCTTGTTCAGCCACTCTGGAATGTAGTATGGTGATTTCTCAGAAAACTGGGAATCAAGCTCCCTAAGGTCCCAGCAATACCACTATTGGGCATATACACTAAATATGCACATTCACATCCCAAAAGCATTAGCTCAACTATGTTCATAGCAATATTATTTGTAATAGTAAGAACCTGGAGACAACCTAGATGTCCCTCAACCAAAGAATGGATTAACAAATCATGGTACATCTACATAATGGAGTACTCCTCAGCAGTAAGAAAAAATGATATCCTAAAATTTGCAGGCACATGGATGAATTTGGAGAATTTCCTCCTGAGTGAGTTATCAAAATCCCAGAAAGAGAAGTAGGGGATGTACATACTTATTAGTGGGCTTTAAATAAAATGCAAAGCATATCCAAGCTGCAAACCCCAGCCACTGAATATCTTGCAATCTTAAGCACTTTGGACTGACACCTTAGAGCCCATTTCCTCCAGAGGAACACCTAACCCTGTCCTGATATTACAATGAGGAAATCGGACTTGCCTGGGGTGGATGTTGAACTAAGCCATCTTGGGACCTTGGGAACTCCTGCCATTGCTGGGGAGGAGTGAATGTGAGGGGTGGGAGGTGAAAGGGAGTTTGAACAAGAGGTACATGGAATAAAAACAATGAGATTTCATTAAAAAATAAATAAAAATCAGAAAAAGAAGAGTAAAGATTAAATAAAAATCAAACATAATGAAATAATGGAAAGTGCATTCACGAAAGTGCAAAAAAAAAAAAAATAAAACAAATTTTTTAAAGGAAGACTAGAGACCCAAGAACAAGCAATTCAACAGGTGATGGAAAGAGCATAATTTTTAAAAACTAAAATATGAGAAATAATGAAGGCATAACCCAAGGGAGTTTTGGAAATTTAAAATCTGAGTAAACAAACATAAACTATAGATTTACATGTAACAGAATGCAAGAGATAGAAGAAAAATTCTCCTGTGTGAAAAAATGCAATAGAGAAAATAGATTTGTCAGTCAAAGTAAATTGTGAAGTTAAAGAAACCATAGTACAAAATGTCCTGATAATCTGGAAAACCATGAAAAGACCAAAGTTAAGAATAATAGAAATAGAAGAAGGAAAATAATTCCAGCTAAAAGTCACAGAAAATATATTCAACAAAATTTTAGAAGAAATTTTTTCCAACATAAAAAGGAAATGTCTATGAAGATACAAAAAACCTCACCAAACACCAAATAGAATAGATACCTTCCCCCTTACCCCAAAATAGGTTCACCACATAATAATCAAAGCATTAAACATAAAATTAAAGACAGAATCTTAAGAGCTGAAAGAAAATAGACCAAGTACCTTATCAAGGCAGCTTCATCAGAATAACACCTGACTTTTCAAAAGAGACTATGAAAGCTTGAAGGTCCTGCATAAATGTTATAAGGACTCTAAGAGACCAAAGAAACCATCACCTACTGCTATACCCAGCAAAACTTTCCATCACCATATATGAAGTAAACAAAATATTCCATGACAATACTAAGTTTCAACAGTACCTATCCACAAATACAGCCCTACAGAAAACACTGGAAGGAAAAGTTCAACCTAACAAAGCTAGAAATACTCATAAAGCCACAAGCAACAGACATTTCCACAGAAGAAAACCCCAACAAAAAGAAACCCACACACACAATCACCAAAAATACTAGGAATTAAAAATCACTGGTCATTACTATTCCTTAATATTAGTGAACTCAATTCACCTATAAAATAGACACAGTCTAACACAATGGATGTAAAAACAGAATCACTTCTTCTGTTACATACAAGAAATGCCACCTCAAATTCTAAGACAGATGCTGCCCCAGAGTAAAGGATTAGGAAAATACTTTCCAATAAAATGGACAAGAAAAATTATCTGGTGTAGCTATCATAATGTCTAACAAAATAGAATTCAAACTAAATTCAATCAAAAGAGATCAGGAAGGACATTACTTATTCACCTCAGAAATAAATTAGTTAAGAAGAAATCTCTATCATGAACATTTACACACCCAATAAAACAGCACTCACATATGTAAAAGAAATATTACTAAACCTTGAACCTTACATCAAATCCCACACACTAATAGTGAGGTATTTTAATTTCCACTCTCATGAATGTATAGGTCTTCTAGACAGAAGCTGAACAGAGAAATAATGGAGCTTGAACATCTTATAACTCAAATGTTCTTAACATATATATGTGTGTGTGTGTGTGTGTGTGTGTGTGTGTGTGTGTGTGTGTATTTACAGAACATTCCACACAAATACCAAAGAATATGCCTTCTCTAAATCTGACCACATGCACAGTCATAGAAAATATAAATAGAAAAAAATCAGAATAACACCTTGTATCCTATCAGACCACCATAGAATAAAATTAGAGTTCAACAACAGCACAAACCAAGAATCCCTACAAACTCAAAAACTGAACATCTCTCAGCTGAACTCACTCTGGGTTAAGGAATTAGTATAGAAATAAATTAAAGATTTTCTAGAATTTAATAAAAATAAATCAACAATATACTCAAACTGATGGGATGTAATTAAAACATTGCTATGAGGAAAGTTCATAGCACTAAGTGCCTACATTAAAAAAATAAAAATGGAGAAATTTTGCACAAGAAACATAGCAGCACAGCTTAACGCTCTAGAACATATAGAAGCAGACTCACACAGAAGAAGTTGATGACTGAAAATAATCAAACTCAGGGCTAAATCAATAAAATTGAAAGAAAGACAACAATACAAAGAGTCAAAGAAACAAAGTTGTTTTCTTCAGAAAGTCAACAAATAGACAATCCCTTATCCAAACTAATTAAAATGCATACAGAGAATATACAAGCTAACAAAACCAAAAATGAAAAGAGGAACAGACTTAACAGCAGACATTAAGGAAATACAGAGAATTATTTGGTCACATTTTAAAAAAATCTGTACTTTACTAAATTGGAAAAACTAAAAAAAAAAAAAAAAAAAAAAAAAAAAAAAAAAAAAAAAAAAAAAAAAAAAAAAAAAAAAAAAAAAAAAAAAAAAAAAAAAAAAAAAAAAAAAAAAAATTAACATCTTTTTGGACAGATACCCCATACTAAAATTAAAACAAGATCAGATAAATGACTTAAATAAACCTATAACTGCTAAGGAAATGGAAACAGTTTTTCAAAATATCCTAACCAGAAAAAACCCAGGGACAAATTTCAGGGCAGACTTCTACCACAATCTCAATAAATAACAAATACCAATATTCCTCAAATTGTTCCACACAATAGAAACAGAAGAAACATTGCCAAACACTTTTTTATGAGGTCATATTTACTCTTATACACAAACCATACAAAGATGTGACAAAGATAATTACAGACCAATCTCCCCTGTCAATATTGATGCAAAAGAATACTCAATAAAATATTGACAAACTGAATTCAATAACATATCAAAAAAAAAATTCCTTCACCATGATCAAGCAGGCTTCATTCCAGGGATTCAAGAATGTTTCAACATATGAAAAACTGTCAATATCATAAACAACTTGAAAAAAAATGACATAATCTCATTAGATATTAAAAACCTTTGATAAAATCTAACACTCCTTCATGATAAAAGTCCTGGAGAGATCAGGAATACAGGAAAAATACCTAACCATAACAAATGCATTATACAACAAGCTGACAGCCAATATTAATCTAAATGAGAGAAACCTGTGTTTCCCACAGTTACGAGGCAGAGGCATGAATGACTCCTGCTAAATAGGGTCCATTCTATAACCTGGAATATGTAGTGAGTTCATGGTCGGTTGTGTATATTAGAGAATTGCCTAACTCAAAACTGAACAAAGCACAGATATTGTATTACAGAGTGCCTCTGCTTGGCTATGGAGTTGGGTAGCAGATAGAAAAGGCATGCCTTACAGAATAGTCAAGTACTGGGCTGCGACAAACAAGGCTCAGTCAGTTTCAGTAATATATCATTTACCATCATGTTGTCATCATATTTCTATTCTGCTGTCCATTTCCCATTAAACTTAAGTCTCATGGCAGAACAACTTCTCCTAATTTGCAGTGCATGCATGCAGTTTAAATTCTTGGTTAAATAAACTTGTCTAATTTAACTCTTGAGTTTTATCTTGATATATGAATATTGGCTGTGAATTCTGAGGTGATTAAAAACTTTCTATTTCATTTTTAAAAAATAATACCTGAATCCAAATGCTATTGTGTTAATCATTTATAAAGTTGTTTGAACTACATCAAATGTGTTATAAACATTTAAAAAACAATCACATCTAAATCAATCAATAACATTTATATGTATGAAAGCATAGCAGACTTACAGTTATTCACATAAGTCTCAGAAATTTACTTAGAAATCTTGGTTAAATTTTTGTACAGTATGCATCCTATAATCCAAGAATGTTTCTAAACACTTACTACAGAGCAATAAGCATTTGCTTTTCAGAGTTAGCTATTAAAAAAGAGTTCAATATTATAAAATAAATATACACTTAAAATGTAAGTTTTGTAGAAAAATAGAAGTTCTTGATTTTTTAAAAAGTATGTTAAAAGTAATAAAATTACAACTTTTTTCTTTACCTAAGAAGTAAAAAATACTGTTTTGATTAATGTTTATAGTATTAATTATAATCTTGCTCACCTACTGACTTTTACCAATTTTTTTGGTATATACTGATTCTGTTATCCATATGGTACCTATTATTATAGTAAGTGACTAATTTGAAAGAAGAAATACCCTTTTATTTCCCAATATGTTCAGTTTTCTTCTTTTTGAGTTGTCCAAAGCTTCCCAGAGGTCTTAATGGAAAAAATGGGTATTACATGCAAATATTAAATCTTCTCAAAATTGGGACCTTCTTGAAACCATAACAACCATGAGGAATAGTATAATGAAGGAGTAGGGGAAAATAGTCATCTGTTCATGAATCCAAGAAGTCTCAAGGTGGATCAGCCACCCCAAGTGCCATCACAGAACTTATATGCAATAATGAATGGAGATAGAGGCAGAGATACATGGCTGATTACTGGGCTAAGCCCCTGTTCAACTGAGAGCAGGGGAGAAGAGTCTATGAGGAAGGGGATAGGGCTTATGAAGATACTTCCACAGTGATGACTGGGTGGAGCTCTGAGGAGCTCACTGAATTAAGAACAGCCACTGGGGGACCTACAAGAAAAGCAACTAGTCCTTCCAAAGATAGGCAGCTGTCCACTGACATGGACAGTATGTGGCACCTTGAGGGGAGGGATCAGACTGTATTTCTATGTGTGAACTGGCACATCGGAGCTCATTCTCTCCAGAGAAACACCTAACCCAATCATGACATTAGGGTTAGGAAATCAGACTTGCCTGAAGTAGATACTGAGCTCATCCACCTTGGGACTTCTTGCTCTTTTGGGTGAGAGGACTGTGTGGGGATGGGGAGGAGGGAGGCTAAAGGCAGACAGGAAAGAATTGGGAGGAGGAAGGAAGGGAGAGCAAGAGGATACATGGGAAGGACATTATATTCTAAAATAAATAAATAAATAAATAAATAATAGATAGATAGATAGATAAATAAATAAATACATAGAAAAAAGAAAATCCAGAGCCAAAAAAAAAACAATTGAATTCCAACAGTATTATTTCTACTGTTTAGATCATACAGTTTACACTAAACTATAGGCCATTAGGTTTTATCATGGTTTATGTACATTCCTGGTAGCAAAAGGTTCTGAGTTTGGTATTATGAATTTATTTATATTTGTTAGTTAGAAATAAATATATAGTACCCTGAAAAAAAATGATAGAAGATACTCAGCAAAGTTTATATCAAGAGCAAAGTATAAAATTACACAAAAGACACACAGATTTTACTATGAATTCATTGCAGATCATCTGAGGCCATGATAAGAAACATGGTTGACTCAACTGTTACTATCATCTTAAACTTGACTTAAAAATCTTAATGATGCACTACAACTAATTCAATATCCACTAGTTACCTGTGTCTCTTCAGTGTATACATATTTGACTTAAAATATTTCAGTTATTTTTACTGATTAAATGTTAAAACTGTACTGTGTAAATGTAAAGAAAGAAATGTAACATTAAACTTAACATATTTTAATTTTTATATTTAATTTAATGAGAAGATAATTACTTAATTTTTCCTATCATTCTCCTTCCTAGTACACATACCCTATACTTTCCCCTATATTCTCCTAAATTAATGGCCTCTTTTTAAAAAAATATTGGCATACACATTTGTGTGTTTTTGTATATACATGAATGAATTAACATATAACTACAACCTTCTGAATCCTTCAATGTTATCTCTATGTATATATGTGTAGAGATGATTACTCTGTATCAAATGGCCTACCTTTGATTTTATATTTTGTAGGCATATGTTTAAATATGACTACACATATTTATTAGGAGTACTTTATGTGCACAAATAGCATGAATTATATTATGAATTTTTGGATTCTTTATTTCTTTCTCTTTAGCTTTAACATTTTATAATTTTTTAAATAAATAGGTGGAATATTTTAATAAGATAACATTATCACTTATGAAATGTTCATAATATATGAGAAAATTTTACTCACAATGTCCAACTCTGAGATTGGTATGATTTTGACATTGATTGTAGCTATACTGAATTTTAAGAAAAACTTCACAGATTAAAATGCTTTAGGATACAATAGTAGTCTTCATCTGCTCCAACAAAGCTGCTGGGAGTTATAACTATTGAAAAGGATTCACATTCTGTCTTCTCTAATTAACTGTTTAAATGACTTCCAACCTCACTGGTTGGTCACACTTTATCCCTGTAATCTGCTTATTTAAAGAAAATGTCGTTTTTTAAGAAATCAAGAATAAAAGTAATGGTGAAAAATTTAGCATTCTGGAAATAATTTGGAATGTTTTATTTTATATACTTTGTCTGATTGAAAGAAAAGGGATAACCCACTAGTAACTGAAGAATCACTGAAAACAAACTTATTCAAAATGTATCAAAAAGTAAAGCATGCATGAAATTTTATAGTGTAGATTTATAGTGGTAACAAAAGTAAGGGACAAGTGGGTATTATTCATGTACATTTTTAACATAACAAATAAAACATGCTAGCAGAAAAGCAATAACTATTATTAGGTTGAAATAAACTAGAAATTCTGAGAATGAATAACATATCTGTCTACATTTTCAGATATTTGCCTGATTTATGGATACTAATAAAGTCAATGCAAAGTGCAGAGTTCAAGAGTCAAATATTATGTGACCAGTGAATGTTTTCTCTGAGAACTATGCTTTTTTTAGTGGCAAACCTACAGAGTCTTAAGTCAGTTTTCCATACCCAACAACAACACTCAGTATGAAACAGATAATCGCATATTCCATAAAAATTCTTACTGGGGAAGAGATAAGGAGATGGGGAGAAAAGAGAGTGACTGGGAGTAGCAAGAAGGGGAAGGAAGTTTGAAAAAGGGGATGCAAATAAAAAATTAGACTTTATTCAAAAATAAATTAAAAAAATCAAAAAAATATTCAGTGTAAATATGGGACAGAAGGCAAAGGTAAAACTACTATCCCCACTTAATACATAATAAACTATACTGGATACAGGGAGGATGGCTTTGCCCTACATCTATTGAATGTACCAGGTCTTGATAATACTTCATGGAATGCCTTACCATTTTAGAGAAAGACATAGAGGATGGCAATAGAGAAGATTCATGGGAAATAGAGGAGATGAAAAGGATAATCTGTGGTTGGTATGTAAAGTGAATTTTAAAAAAAATTAAAAATAACTGATTTTACCAGATATTTTCTAAATGGCTACAAGTCAAGAGTAATTAGCAATTTAGAATAAATTTTATAGCAGATAAGCTAAACATGATGTGGGAAGGTCTGGACCTACTTCAGTATGATACTAAAGGTTAACTGGAGCAGACATACAGGAAGGCATAAGGACCTAACAGCATAATGTGCATAATGGAAAGGTGTGGCGAGCTGCTTTCTGGCCTGCAGAATAACGAGTCACCACATGCACGATTCTTCTCGGATCACACTTTATTGGAGTACAGCTCAGTTGAGGTAGAATGGTGGAAGAAAGACCCCGTGCCTGAAATGCAGCCTGCTTATATAGGGAAGCTGGGAGGAGTGTAGCTATATGATTGGTGCCCAACGTAATGCCTCATTAGCATATGGTTGGTGAAAAGTCCAAAGTAATGCCTCATTAGCATATAGCTGGTGATAGGTGGTAAGGAGTGCCAAATTAGCATAATCAGGGATCACATCGGATAGATTACTACTCAGCGCCTAATTAGCATCTGGGGAACATGATGCAATGTTCCAGCAAGCAGCACAAGGGCCAACCATGCCCTATATCTCCCCCTTTTTGTTTTTCTAATGGCACAGACAGGATATAGCCCATACAGGTGTTCACCTCATGATGTGCCCACTGCTCAAAGACTATTTCCTGCTGCCAGGATCCCCAAGATGCCTTCCTGCATGCAAGGCCAGTGAGGGTGGCAGGGTGCAAAGGCTGTCTCAGAGGAGAATGATTCCCTATAGAGGTGTAATGGCAGCTAAAGCCTCTCTGTGCAAGGGCAATCATTATAAGTCACTAAGGGCGGAGAGCCAGGCTGCGGGGGAGTGCCCTGCATCAACAGCCAAGAGTGCTTGAGTGAGTAGGACCTTTTCAAGACAGGCTCTGATGCGAATATGGCAAACCAGCCAGAGGCAAAAAAACAACCCCAAATAAACAGCAGACTGCAAAGATTCCCACTCCTACCCACTCCTTGAAAAAGGAAAGGGCAGAAGTGAGCCAAGAAGTAAAGTCCCCAAGTGTAACAGGCTCCAATCTTGTAGCATTCAAACGTGCGATCTGGAACTTTTGCTTAAGGATCATCGTTTCGGCCTCCATAGACCAATTCCCACTTAAAAATTCTCCAATTCTTCGACTTTCATTCAAAGCATATGAAACAACAAGAGGGGTAGCACAAAAATGCCCTAATTTCTGTACACAGCCCACTTGTATTAGGCCATATACATCTTCAATAACCTCTTCTAGTAAATTTACTCTTTCGTTGGTGGCAAGGATATCATTCAGCAAATGGGAATTAAACTGTGCTTGTTCCTCTAAAATTTGTGAATTTGAGCCACAATATCATTAATTTGCTGGGCAGACTTGACTTGGCTGGCCATGGCTACACCTGCAGTAACTGCTGCAGTTGCTGAAATGGCAATGGCAGCCACAATAGCGGCCGTAATGCTGAAGTCCCTCTTATGGCGTAACGGACTCATCATAGGGAACTGCTCTGGGTCAGCTTCCACAGGCATGGGGACAAAGGTAGGCATTCTAACAACTACTGCTATAGTCACCACTGATCCATTCCAACACTCTGCCAACCAACAACTGCCTGAAACAGTGCAGTTTTTACAAGAGTTAGTCAAGAGAAACATAAAAAGTAACTTCAAACACACCAAAGCTGCTGACCCTGTGTAATTGCTAACCTTGTTGTTGTAAGATGTTAATTTCAATTTCATCCTTGTTCTATTACCTGCCTTCACCACACCTGACACATTATAAACCTTACCCAAGGATCTTTGCAAGTTCACAAGAGCAGAAACATCCGCACTGGCCCTTGCCTCATTAATCAATACCCAGGAAAAGAATGGCCATCCTTCAGTAAACCAAGTTGTTTTATCAGATTTCTCAACATTTCCCATATAGGGCCTCAAGCCAGCAGAAAATTCAAATCCCTGACTAAGCTGTTTATTTCCCCAAGTTCTATCTTAGTAGGAAATGAAGGTAGGAAAACTACTTATAAATGGTTGACAATAGGGAGCAACTATAGGTCTTGTGGTATTTTGTCTGTTCTTATTATTGTTATGTAATGGAACTATCCCTTCATGAGTCAGGATCATGGTGATCACATTCACCTCGTAATTTCTATTAACTTCTGATCCCGTGCCAGAGGCGGAACCAGTAGCTATCTGTCCCAAAGCCTCAATTAACATATGCATGGGAGCTTGATTGTCCTTTAGGGGGTTTACCCAATAAGTCAAGTTTTTCCTGGCTAAAAAAATACAGTCATCATTCTCTTTAAGACTAAAGCAAAGTGACTGATTCAAATTAATATTACAAGCATTATATTCTGCCCAATTCATGGAAAGGGGTTGGGTCTAATTTACATGAGATGGAAAATATCATAGGGAGAACTCTGGACTGAGCATGGACTGGCATAGGTAATGGCCAGGTCTGACTAATCCCCCAGAGTATCATCTTTTCTGCCTGAATCAGGGGGAAGATGGTCAGGAGTGTCCATATCAGCATCATCCTTAGAGTCATCCTCAACGCGACTCATCAATCTTGATGGCACCCAGACTGGCTCCTGATTCTATGGAGAAACACATAAAGATCCCCTGGATCGAACGATAACACGACCCGGGCCTCACCATTGATTAGAAAGTACATCCTTCCACAAAACTTTGTCTTGATTGTTGGGTTCTGAAGTCACATGATGTTCGGCAAAGGTTTCATTTTTATCATTTAAATTTTGAAAGTTTATAGTGAATAAAGCAAGAGAGAGCCTTTGTTTGGGGGTGCAAATCTCTGCTATTCCCCCTTTTTGGTTTTGCAGGAAGTCCTTGAGTGTACAATGCACACGCTCTATTATTCCTTGCTCTTGTGTATTATAGGGCAGGCCTGTGATATGTTTCACTTGCATTTTGTGAAATGAGGCAAAACTCTTAGATGCATAGGCTGGGCATCAATGTATCAGGCTTGCCCCAAGTGGCCCAAGCTTCAAGGCAGTGGGTAATGACATTGTGAACCCTTTCCTCAGAAAGAGATGTAGCATGCATTACCCCAGAACATGTATCAATGGAGACATGCACATACTGAAGCTTTCCAAAGGATGGAACATGGGTAACGTCCATCTGCCAAATTTCAAGTGAAAAAATGCCTCTGGGATTAACCCCTATTTTCTGAGCAGGCAAGAATTGCACACAAGCAGAACAGCTTTTCACAATATTCCTAGCTATCTCCCTAGAAATTTTAAATTTAGTTCTTAAAACAGCAGAGGAAACATGGTATAAGCTATGAAACTCTCACGCTTGTGTTTCAGAGTCCAATGCCAGAAAAGCACGCATTGCCAGATCAACTTGTTCATTGGCTTTTGCCATAGGACCAGGTAACAAAGAGTGAGCTTGGATATGGGTAATATAAAAGGGATTGGATCAAATCAAAATCTCACCTCTTATTCCTGCTAAAAGTGAGGCTACCATACTAAAGGGTTCAATATAGGAAACAATTTCTAAATTTTTAACAGCATTCACCACATATGATGAATCAGATACCAAATTAAAAGACTCAGGGAAACATTTAAAAACCTCTAAAACTACTTGGCATTCTACTATTTGGGGAGCATTTGGATGGCACTCAACAATTACAGGTGAGCCTCCTTGCACCATGTAGGCTCCCTTCCCAAACTTAGACCCATCCTTGTAGATGGTTAAGGCATCGCTCAATGGTTGCTCTCTCATGATCCGAGGGAACACCACAGGCTGCTGAACTACGAATCTTAAAAGTTCACTCTTGGGCAAATGATTATCAATTGTACCAGAAAAGGCACAAACCAATATAGCCTATTCTGAGGTAGCAGCAGCCAATATCTCTACCTGTTCTTTTGTATAAGAGACTATAAGTCAGTCAGGTGTCTTGGCAATAGATGTAATAGATTGTTTAATGCCTAATAACACAACCTCAGCCGTCATGGATGGATAGTGGGACAAGGTTCTCATCCCTGTAGATTTAGTATGAATCCACAGTAGAGGCCCTTCTTGCCAAAGAACACCAGTTGGAAAGCCTAAAGTGGGGAGGATACACATCCAAATGGGCTTGGATTCATCACAGCACACCAACTGTGCCCTAGTAATTGCTTGCTCTACCGTTTGAAGTGCTATCTGAGCCTCTGGGGTTAGCTGGCGTGGGGAATTAAGATCTGGGTTACCCTCTAAAATATCAAATAAGGGTTTAAGATCAAATTGAGTTCATTTCAAATATGGCCAAATCCAATTTATATCCCCAAGCAATGTTTGAAAATCATTTAAAGTCCTTAAGCAATTGTTCCTAATTTCTACCTTTTGTGGTCTAACATGGGCATTCTGAATAATAGCTCCTAAAAATTCAATAGCTCCTCCCTTCTGTATCTTCTCTGTAGCAATAAATAAACCTTTATCTTTTAATTCCTTGGTTAACAAACTTAACACTAATTCTAACAATTCCATAGAAGGGGCTGCAAGCAAAACATCATCCATATAATGTACAATTCTAACACGGGGAAACTTATCTCTTACTGGCTGTAAAGCTCTAACTACATAAAGTTGACACATTGTAGGACTATTAGCCATACCTTGAGGAAGAACAATCCACTGATATCACTTATCGGGCTGTTCATGATTAATAGAGGGTAAAGTAAAGGCAGATCTTTCCTTATCCTGACTATTTAGGGGAATGGAAAAGAAACAATCTTTAATATCTACCGCTACAACAGACCAGTTCTTTGGAATAGCTGTTAAAGCTGGTAGACCCCTCTGAATGGGTCCCATGACTTGCATTTGTTGATTTATGGTGCGCAGATCATGAAGTAAGCACCATTTTCCTGATTTCTTTCTGATAACAAATATGGGAGTATTCCAGGGGGACTGCAAGGGCTCTAAGTGCCCCAGCTGTAACTGTTCCCGAAACAACATAGAGGCTGTTTCCAATTTTTCTTTCGACAGAGGCCACTGAGGTACCCACACAGGTGCAGTGGTCATCCATGAGATAGGAATCATAGACTCAGTAGCCCCTGTGAAAAACCCAAGCTTTGCCGATTGGCATTTCCTTGAGCCTCTATTGGTGCAGTTATTCCTTGTAAATTACGCCCTAACCTTTTGCTAGGAACAAACCCTGATCTAATCATGATATTTTTTTTGCTGTGGCAGAAGAATCATTAGTAAGCTTAAGATTCATTTGACTCTGGATATCCCTGTCCCATAGATTGATTGGCAGTCCTTCAACTACAAAAGGCTGAAACTTCCCCTTTTGGTTCTCTGTTTTCCATGTCAATTCCTTAGAGCTAATTCTAGAGGCATCTGTGTAACCTAAACCTTGCAAGGTCTGCGAAGATGTTTGAAGTGGCCATGATCGTGGCCAATCTCTAATTGTAATTATACTTCTGTCTACTCTAGTATCTACCGATCCTTGAAATTTTTTCCCTTCTATTATAAGATCGAGCATAGGGCGGTCATTAGGAGAAAGTGACAGAAAAGCCAAAACAATTCCAGTGGATCCAAAGCCCTTGGATCCCCGTTTTTCTGAGCATGCGGGGTAATTGTCGTGGAAAGAGGGCAAGATTAATAATTATGCAATGCGATCACCAGGGGTTATAGTAATTATCCCTTGAGGGGACTGACACATTACTTTGATGACTCCAGTAAAATCTGGGTCAATAACTCCAGGCATAACAATGAGTCCCTGTAAGGTAGAAGAGAAGCGGCCTAACACTAGCCCAACTGTCCCTTTTGGGAGCGGCCCTTGCATGTCTGTGTCTAAGGGTTGTATTCCCATGCCTGTTGTTAGTACCATTCTGGAGGTGGCACGGAGGTCCAGCCCTGTGGAGCCAGATGTGGCTCGTTTCAGGGCCTGAGTGGTTGGAAATTCACTTCCTCGTGGGCCCCAAATATTTTCAGGCCCTGAGACCAAGGGCCCGTTACCCTGTTTTTTGGACTAACCATGTGGGCAGCAGGTTGAATGGGTTGACCATTAATGTCCTTAATAGACCTACATTCGTTGGCCCAGTGTTTACCCTTTTTACATCTTGGATATATCCCTGGAGTCTTCACTTCTTGAGGCGGTTTTGTCCTTGTCATGGGGGCAGCCTCTCGGCACTGTCTTTTAATATGCCCAGGCTTGCCACGCCGAAAACACACCCTGCTGCTGTTAGAACCTTTATTACCGCGAGAGGCAGCCATCACAGCAGCAGCGAGTCCCGTATTTGATAAAGGTCCTCTGATTTCTCAGCACATTTTCATCCAATATTCTAGGTCCTTTCCTTTGTGTGGGGTGATAGCCCTATGGCACTCTTTTGTACATTGCTCATAAACTAATTGCTTTACTAGCCGCAGTGCGGTTTCCACATCACCAAAAATTCACCCTGCTCCATCCATCATTCGAGCTACAAAGTCAGAAAATGGTTCAGGGCTGCTCTGTATTATTTTGGTTAGGTTCCCTGAGACCTCCCCCTTATTGCAGAGGGCTTGCCAAGCCCTCATATTGAGGGTGTTTATTTGATTATAAACTTCCACAGGATATGCTGTCTTATTATTTACCCATTATCCTTGCCCTAACAGCATATCTGCACTCCATGCTGGCTGCGCATTGGCAGTGTTCTCCTGGGCCTAACTATGTGCCAGATCAGTCACAATGGACTTCCAGTCTAAATATTGCCCCATAGTTAAGCAGGCTCTGGCAATGTCTTGCCAATCAGTGGGTGTTATGGCATTATGCGTAAGGTGCTGCAGTAACATGATGGTATAGTTGGCAGCTACACCATCTCTTTTTGCTGCCTCTGCAAGGTCTTTAATAATCTTATGGTCAATTACTTCATAATATCGGCCATGTGTGGCTGGATCCTCAAACACAGGGAAGGCTGTGGTCAGCCCAGACCACGCTTCCTGGGGGGTGAATGTGCATCCCAACTTGTTCCCTAAAGTAGGGGGAGCAATAGCTCTAGCCTTTTCAGGATTGAATGGCGGTGATCAGCCAAACAGCAGGGGATCGTAGCGTTCTCGCTCATAGGCTGCAGCCTCCTCCTCTAGATCTTCCTCCTCCTCAGGGTCTAGCTCATCTTGAGATATATATAAATCTTTAAATTCATCTAGGACTGGGTACAGTCCTGGCACTGTTTCTGAATTTTTCTTTTACTTTTTCTTTTTCTTAGGCCTATCTTTTGTAGTCCCTGTGCCTCCATTTTCTGATGTGCTATCCTGGAATATACTGAGAGCCTTATATCCTTGCTGAATAATGTCTTCATATTTCCCATCCTTTAGGCAATAATAGATCATACGCCATAGTGGAAGGGTGCCTCAGGAAAGTGTTCCCTCAGTGTTGCATTTTTCTAGATCCCTGCCAAGTTTTTCCCACAATGGAATAGTCAAACTGCCTGACACCCCGAACCACAGAGCACTGCTTTTGATATTTTCCAGCAACCGGCTTATGGCTCTGCGGGAAACTTTTAGCCCTCGGCTACTCAATATAGCCTGAATAGGTTCATGGAACTTGATCATGGGGTCAGCAGACAATTTGTTCCCCATCTTCTGCTCTGATCTACGAGTGGCTTATTAGATCGGACACATGTTTGATTTATCACACAGCCAGGGAAGGCACTCCTGCCAGGTTGGTGGCACCGCAGCCACAAGCAGGCAAGAAAAATCAGCACAACTAGGATGAAAAAAACTGCAGCAAAGTTCTCAGGCTCTAGACCTCCCAGGAGCACCTGCCTACCTGGATGGACTACTCACTGACGGTGCACTCCGTGTGTCGAGTTCTGAATCGGTCTTCCCTGCAGTGCACGAAGGTGCCCTGGTTTTGGTACCACTTGTGGAAAACCGCTTTCTGGACTGCAGAATGACGAGTCACCACATGCACGATTCTTCTCGGATCACACTTTATTGGAGTACAGCTCAGTTGAGGTAGAATGGTGGAAGAAAGACCCCGTGCCTGAAATGCAGCCTGCTTATATAGGGAAGCTGGGACGAGTGTAGCTATATGATTGGTGCCCAATGTAATGCCTCATTAGCATATGGTTGGTGATAGGTCCAAAGTAATGCCTCATTAGCATATAGCTGGTGATAGGTGGTAAGGAGTGCCAAATTAGCATAATCAGGGATCACATCGGATAGGTCACTACTCAGCACCTAATTAGCATCTGGGGAACATGATGCAATGTTCCAGCAAGTTGTGCAAGGGCCAACTGTGCCCTACAGAAAGGCTAGAAAATTTTGTATAGAGAAAATAAATTGGATCAATGAATGTAACTAGTGTAACTTTATATGATAAAAGGGGATTAGAAGTTTAATTACTAAAAATGGGCAATATAACTGTTGAAGAGAACAAACTCTTATAGTCCCATAAAATAGATATGAAACAAGTATAAGTAGATTATGTTGATACAAGTGATTGTTAATCCTTAAAGTCCAGTCAGGGAGTAAATGATTACAATTTGCCTTCTTTCCTTTTCTTCCCTGTCTCTTAGACTTTTACAAATATTCCTGCTTTTCCTATGTGTAGAGTAACTCTAAAACCAATATTCTTATTCTTCTTGATCAGTAGTAGTCTTAAAAAAGAAAAATAATATTTTTTTGTGGGAGTATAATAATTTCAACCTACTTCATGATGGGTCTTAGAGAAGCAGATTATATAGCTAGTTTTGGATGTAAGCTGCAATGTAACAAAAAACTTCTGTAAGGTTTGGGTAATAAAAACTGTTTAGGGGAAGAAAATAAACTTTATTTAGGCTTAGCAATCCCTGACAGTAAACTGTGAAGATGTCTGAAGCAAGAATTACCAATGAGATTCCAAAACAGACTGAGATGAAAGAATTCTGAAGACTATGTTCAGGCTCTGGTCAGTCTGCTGCCTTTTTACATGTAGCTTTTATGCCAAGATTATGTCTTATATTTGGAATGGATGAACAGAAGCCAGAGAAAAAATTAATATTTTCTGACATATCAACTTGGGCAGTCATAGCCTCACTAATTATTATGCTTATTTCTGGGTTATGAAGAACAGAATAACATCCATGTGAAAGGGATTCTATCTTTGCAATCTAAAACTTTTCTATATGTTCCTTAATAAGGGAGACTTTCCCAACTCTGTTTATTCAGTGGCAAGTAAAAGTTATCTTTGAACAAGATGTCATTTAACTGCCAAGAAAACCCTAAAAAACTGCTGCTGGACCCAAACTACCCTTCTACTTCCTAGTAATAGCTTATAATATGGCTTCCTTTTAAAACCTTATGATGGCATGTGTCTTAGTCTACCACAGTGCTAATTATTACACATATGTGTGAACAGCTAGTTAAACTAGCTTTTGGAATAAACAAAAAAATACAACTAATTTAAAACAAAAACTAATACTGCTTGAAAATTTGCATCATCCTTTCCCTTTTTCATTTGCAGAATTTAAAGAAACTACCAAACTTTATTTTAGTAATCATTTCTATAAAGTGTTTGGGGCATATCAGCTTTGGTGAAATCTCAGTTTTATTATTACCAAAAAGATTTGTTTAATGTGTGCAGTTGTGGCTGTAATAAAACATGTCAGTCTTCTTGAAGGTTCAGCAGCTGCATGCGTGATTGGCTCCTCAATGATGGAGAGAAGGTGTAGAAAGTTAAAGGGCTTTCCAGTTACTGAGTATTGCACTGCATTCTTCTAAGTATTGTCTTTGCCAACTTTTCTTATGTGTCTTCGAACGATTCTGATTGCCTTAATTTTCCTTTCCTGATTATTATTCCCCACAGTTCTCTCTTTCATGAGTTCTATTCCAAAGTGTTTTCCTATAATAGATTTTGCTTTTGTGGCTTTTCTCTAACAAATCAGATTGAGTTTTCTTCTTTTTAAATAATAATTGGCATTTGTGGATCTAATTGTAGTACTTTTCATTATTTCTTACAGAGCATATGAGCACAAAAAAAGATTTTTTGCTGTTGCTTTAATTTTGGTTAATATGCAGACATCTAATAAGTACTCTTCAGTTTAAAAATATCACTCTCAAAGCTGCTGTCAGCTCATTGACATATTCTCCAAAAAGAACTCATGAAATTCAAAGGAAGATTTGGTGTTTTGGGTCTTAAGGTCTAAGCAGCTCATTTCAAAAATTAGTCACTGGGTAAAATAAAAAAAAAAGTTATGTAGTGAAAAATCTATTTAAATATTTTAAATATTATATGGTATTTTAAATAATAAGATTGTACTACAAACTTATATTTTGGAATTTCAGCTTAAATACAATAAGATATTTTGAAATATCAATTATGTGTTATCAATTGCATTATTTTTAAAGTATGCTTGCATTCATAACACTTTTTTCACTTGTAGTCTGGATTTCTTCTCTTCAGTGATGCATTTTATGACCTAGAGTAAATTTTATCAATAAGAGCAGTCTTTTTTGCTTAAAGAATCTGATATTAGCTGAGAAAAATATAGCAAATCAAATAAAAGAAAATGTATTAGTGTTAGTGAGATTACCATGATCCATCTTTAAATTACATATATTCTAAGAATTTCTTTTGCCACCTGGTGCTTTTCAAAAATTTATTCAGTATGGGTTGCATGTAAATGAATAAAGAGCTCTCTGAGATAGAATAACTAACCATTGCAAAATTTCTCAGATTTGTCTCTGAATACTCTGAAATAAACCAAAGAGTTAATATGGTTGCTAGGGGAAAGAGTAGAGTAAGAAGACACAGTTGGTAGAACTACTTATAGAGAGATTTTACAGTTTTAATGAACATTAAAAAATGTTATGAGGTAAGATTTCAACAAGTTGACATTTCTTTAAGTGTATTTCAGCCAATTGTAATTTTTTATGTGTGTTGAGAATTCCCTTTTTAGCTCTGTACCCCAGTTTAAATTGAAATATTTGGGATTTTGGCCTTTAGCTTTTTGAGTTCTCTATATATTTTAGAGATCAGCCCTCTTTCAGATATAGGGTTGGTGAAGATCTTTTCCTATTCCAGCATAAGCTGTCATTTTGTCTTATTGACTATGTTCTTTGCCTTACAGAAGCTTCTCATTTTTAGGAAGTCCCATTTATTAATTGGAATCTTTAGCCATCAGAGAAGTGCAAATCAAAACAACATTGAGATACCACCTAACACATGTTAGATTGGCTAAGATAAAAGGCACAGATGATAGGCTATGCTGGAGAGGATCCAGATCAAGGGGAACACTCCTCTATTGCTGGTAAGAATGTAAACTTGTACAGCCACTTTGGTAATCAGTATAACAGTTCCCCAGAAAACTGCGAATCATTTTCCCCAAGTATCTAGCAATACCACTATTGAGCATATAGTCAAGAATGCACATTCTTACCCCAAAAACATTAGCTCAACTATGCTCATAGAAACATTATTTGTAATAGCAAGAACCTAGAAACAACTTATATTACCCTCAACTGAGAAATGAGTTAACAAATTGTGGTACATTTACACTATAGAATACTACTCAGCAGTAAAAAATAAAAAAGATATTTTAAAACTTAAAGGTATCATATGAATTTGTGAGAGTATCATTCTAAGTGAGTTAACACAGGCTCGGAAAGATAGGTATGGGATATATTTACTCATAAGTGTATTTTAAACAGAAGCAAAGATTATCCAGTTTGCAAACTACAAGCTCTGAACAGCTTGGGATCAGAAGGAACTTAAGAGAGATATCCAGGGATAACCCTGGAAAGATAAAATAGAGATCTCCTGAGTAAATTCAGATCATAACTGGTAGCAACCAAGGAGATGTGGGAATAAATCATAAGAGAAACAGATGGTTAAGTGAGAGGAGCAACAAAGAGGGACTAACAAAAAGAGAGATGAATATCTTGATAGAGGAAGCCACTGTGTAGCTGCAAAGAGGTTAGGGGCTAGGGAAACCTCCAAGAACACACAGGATGTCCCAGGCTAGGTCTCCAACCAATAGTGGATGGGGTGCCTAAACCTGAATTCCCCTATACTTTAATGAATGAACACCTTACGTGTCATTATAGAACCTTCATCCAGCAATGAATAGAGGCAGAAGTAGAGGTCTATAGCTGGTCTAACTAAAGAGAGAGAGAGGAGAGTGTATATGAACAAAGGGATCAAGATCATAAGAAGACTCAGAGAGATGGTTGAGTGGACCTATTGAGAGCTCAGTGCATCAGAGACAGCCACTGGCGAATCTTCAGGAAAAGGAACTAAACCCTCCAAAGGTAGATGGCTGTCTAATAGCATGGACAGTATGTGGAGGCTCATGGAGTAGGATCAAATTATGTTCCTGTGCAAGATCTGACGTGTTAGAGCCCATTCTCTATAGAGGAACACTTAATCCAGCTTTAATACTGGGATGAGGGACTTGTACCTACCTCAAATAGATATACCAGACTGAAGTGATCCACCTTGGAACTCCTAGCCCCCCTTAGGAAATGAATGTGGGAATTTTTAAAATAAAATTTTATACACACACACACACGCACACAAGTTAGCACAGTATACATTTATAGCTGTTGTTCTAGTTACTTTCAGTTTCTTCAGTTTCTGTGTACTTTCAGTTGTATTTGAACACTTTATTTCCCCAAAGTGGTACTCTTAGTGGCATTTATGAAACCCTTGAATCCCTGAGGCCTAGGGGTTTATTTGAGAATTTATAACTTGCCTTTTCTGTCTATTGTTCGTTCGACTTAGATCTTCAATGGTCTAGAGGAAGCCCATTTACAATATAGAAATTAGCTTGCTTTTATGATTTTTTTTTTAAAAATTTGAACACACCCATAAATAATAGTTAGACTATATTAGTTATCTTGGCCTCAGCTGGGTTTCTCCAAAATAACCATTATGAACATCAGTCACAATTGATCTTTTTAAATAAACAAATCTGTGTTTTAGGAGAATTCACAGCCTCTATTTTTTAAGGATGATTTTTATGCAAACAAGAGACAAAAATATAATAACTTTTCCAAAATTATTTCACCCACCAGTTACTTAAATAAATAACCATTTGAAGGCCTTGTAATAGGTTTGAAAGTCAGAGAAAGTATAATTAGCTTAAGAATGATAAAATCAGTATACTAACTATAAGTTTATAGAAATAAAGTAAAAATAGACTATGTAGCAAAAAAGGTAAGGTAAAATACCATTTCCAGAAAATATGAATAAAAATATTTATACATAACTAGTACTCAAAACTTAACCTGGATTGTTGTGAGTATCTCAGAAACTACTCAGTATTTTAAAAAGTGAACTAAACAGATTAATGGTACATAAAATTAAAGGCAAAGTTTAGTAAAAACATCCTTTCTTTGAATCATTTCTAGAAATGTATTGCTGATATTTATGAAATAATTTCCTATGATTATATAAAGAAAATTCTGTCAGTGCAATAATGAGAAATTTCCTTAGATGTACATAGCAATCAATAACACTTTGCCTATGTTCTGAAATGATATGGAAGTCATTGATTTTTCACTTTAATTAAAAGTACTTAAGTATTTGAAATAAAGTACTTATTTATCAAGGAAACATTTAATTTGACTTCAGTAATGTCTTCTCATAAGAGAAAGATAAAATCATTCAATTGCTTCCTATTAATAAAATAAACATGTTTCAGATTAGCAAAAAATAAGGAAAAGCATGTCATGTATACACAAATACAGTCTCAGCAGAAATTTTAGACATAATGATTATTTCTAAACAAGCAAAATAATTACTTCAAGTATAAATATAGAATTGATCTTATATTATTTTTCACTAACTTATTATATATTATATAAATTGTATTTTAATAATATTTACCTCTTATCCACTTCATATCACTTTAAGTCCTTCTCCCAAAAGTCATCCTCCTTTCTTTATATCTTCTTTTTTTTTAAAAAAAATTTAATTATTATGTATACATTATACAGAAGAGGGCACCAGATGTCATTATAGATAGTTGTGAGCCACCATATAGTTGGTGGGAATTGAACTCAGGACCTCCAGAACAACAGTCAGTTCTCTTAACCTCTGAGCCATCTCTCCAGGCCCTATATTTTCTGTTTTGACAAATTTTTGGAACATTGCATTTAATTACCATTGTATACATAAACATTGTTTATGAATGTTATTTATTTAAGGAGGTCATGTTTCTACACCTTCCATGATGGAATATTGATGGGGATATCTTTAATAGGTATGATAATGATGCTCAAAACTAGTGTGAACTCATGGCTACAACAATGTTGACCTATCAAAAAAGGAGCTTTTACAAATACTCCACATTTTCTGACTCTTTATTCCTAACTCTTCTTTTGTGATAACTTGTAGTGAAAATACCACACAATATGTTTTGTGATTTTTAAAAATTTAAATGTAGTTTTTGAAAATCTAAGTGTATTCACTCATTTCAGTGAACAGTGTTCTTCACCTTATTCTACTGACTGATAGCTTGACTCTAGAAATTAGTGCATGATCTGAACATAATGACAATCAATGACAACAGCTATCAGTTGTAATTATGGAAAACAGAACAGAATAGGGATTTTCCCAGTAAAGTATTGCAATATGAGTTAGGGAACTCTCACAATTATCATCTCATAAAATTTTTGCGTGTATTTATTTTATTATCTACTGCTTGAAAACTAATGGTTTATTATATTCTATTTGTGCTGATACATTTTATATTATGTAGTTTTGAGTATTGTATAAACACATGATATTTGCATTTATGGAAAAATTAATATATAATCGTATCTAAAATATATTATTTGTTTATTGCCATTTAATTGATGAACATTCTGAGGATAGTATTTTACTACCAATGGTTAATCTGTAATACTTACTCTTTTATTTTCAGATTATTGACATTTCCTGTTAGTGCCAATATTCCAAGTTATATAGGTTTGTATATCTTTATATACAGTTTTCCAACTGAACATTTTTTATTTACAGAAAACTAAAATTAAGATGTGAGAAAAATAAATGGACAAAGAAATTACACAAAGAGAAAAAATACTGTGAGACAATGAACTTAGTCACAGTATAGTCAATTTTAGATGAGATATTTGATAACTATGTGTTCATTTTTGCTGTAAATGGTTCTGTCACAGACTTTCCAGGCTTGGACCAAAGCCTTAGTTTCACTCTCGGCCTTGCTTTGCCTCCAATAGTCACACACACAGGCAGATATTATTTTATGCTGATTGACTTAGGGCCCAGGCATATAAGTTGCTAGCTCCTTCATCTGAACTCAACCCATCTTGCTCAGCCACGCAGCTTGGTACCTTTTCTCATAACAGAATTTAAGCTTCTTTCCTCTGTGTCTGCTGCTGTCTCCTTGTTGTGTCTGTGACAGCTCTCTTTGGTGGCTCTCTGGCATCTGTCTGGCATCTGCCTCTGCTCGGAGATGTTCCCAAGTTTTCTTAGCCTGGTAGCCCCACCCACACTTCCTGTTTGGCTTTGGCCAATCAATTTTTATTAAACCCATCGGTGGGACAAATATTTACATTACCAGCATAATCCTACTATACATCTTATTATTGCTTCTACAAAAGTTAAAAGACAAATTCATCAATTAAAAGAATAAGACTGAGATTACAAAGTTTTCCCCTTTGTCTTGTACATAATTATAAGTTAGATAACAAAAGGTTGTACTGTCTGAATAATTTGAAAACTTGTGCAGAAGTAAAGTCAAAGCAGCTAAAATTCACTCTTTTACATTTGTTTAGTGTTCTATCCTATGATTATACAAAATTTAATGTTTAATGGGTTTTATTATCTCTGAAAAATATATTAATTTTGGTCAATTTAGTCAAATATTAAAAATATTTTAAAAATTATCATTTAATATTTTTGGTGTCTTGAGAACTTCTCACTGTAGATATAGTTATTTGTTTAAGCCATAAAGCTCTTAATTGGTGGAAAAGATGTATACCATTCAGATCCTTTTTCTCTATATACCTTTTGAAGTTAATAGAAAGTATAATTTATTTTACTTGTATTCTTAACTACAAACTATTTATGTTATGATAATTCTTTCAAGGTGGCTGAAAAAAACTTAATAATAACTATTACTCAATTGTATATTCTGATATTAGGATCCGGATTGTCCCTAACAAGCCCAGGTATTACAGATTAGGCTGAAGACTGTATCTTAGATTAAGAAATATTAAATAGATGAAGGAATCTAGATCAGTTATGATACAGCTTTATGAAAAATACTAGGTGTCAGGTCTTACTTCTTCTTGCCTTTTTTTCCTTCATAGTATCCATGACATACATGAGCAATATCATCCAATATAGTCCTGGCCATATGTACTTCTTTATGAACTGAAACATTTGAAACTCTAAAGAAAATAATAAATCTTTTCTCCTTTTAAATTGATCATGTGAAGTATTTTCCCAAAGTTAATACATCAATTAACTTGGCATCTTTATACAAGAGCTAACTTCCTACAAATTGGCTATATTATATCTTCTTTTAATAAAAGCAGATAGATAGTTAGGTGTGATGGAAAGTTAACATTGTAGAAATTGTTGTTGACTAGGAAGAAATGAAAAGTAAGTTGATAACAGTGCAGTCATTAAGGGAAATTGTGTGATGGTATTATGGTAGAAAAAATTCTAAGAAATCAATATTCCTAAATAAGAATGAGAAAGGAGAATGACAGGATATAACAACTCAGAAGTAAAGAATGAAGAGTAGACAGTGTCTCATGGGCCTCAGAAGGTCTGTGGCTAGTGTGAATGAACTGTAGTATACTTACTTCAGTTATATTCTCTTTAAGCTGTATTCCTATAAAAATGCTGAATTTTTATAAATTGTTTTTAAATCTCTCTGTATACATTCAATCTTCAGCTCTTTTCCCATATGGGACACTCTTTTAAGAATAAATCATGCAAAGCATGTCCAAGGTGCAAACCACAACCACTGAACAGGTTTGGGTCTGAACACCTGGGAGTGGCACCGTGGATTCCACTCCCTCTAGAGGAACACCTGACTCAGTCTTGATGTTGGGATGAGAAAACTGAATTTGCCAGGAGTGGATGCTGAATTGAGCAATATTGGGACCTTGGAACCTCCTGCCCATGCTGGGGAGGAGATGGGGTGATGTGGAGAAGAGACAGTGACTAGAGGGGGCGGGAGGGGGAAGAGACCTTGTATAAGGATATACATGGATAAATAATTTTACTTTATTCATAATGAAAAAAAAAGAAAGTGGAAAAATAAAACCTAGGAATAACCTAGTTGCCCTTCAACTGAGGAATGGATTAACAAGCTGTGGTATATCTACACAATGGAGTACTACTTAGCAGTAAGAAATAATGATACTCTATAATTTGCAGGCAAATGGATGGATATGGAGAATATCCTCATGACCGAGGTTTTACAATCACAGAAAGATAATCAGGGGATGTTTTCAGTCACTAGTTGACTTTAAACAAAGAGCAAAGCATGTCCAATCTGCAAACCACAAACACTGAACAGCTTGGGATCTGAAGCACTTTGAACTGGCACTTTGGAGCCCATTCCCTCCAGAGGAACACTTGAGCCAGTCTTGATGTGGGGATGAGGAAGGTGGATTTGCCTGGAGTGGATGCTGAACTAAACCACCTTGGGACTTTGGCACCTCCTGTCCTTGCTGGGGAGGAGATAAGGAGATGGGAGGAAGAGTTACTTGTAGGGGTGGAGGGGGGGAAGGACATTTGAACAAGGGGATGCATGGATAAAAAATGAGACTGTATTAATAATAAAAAACAGAAAAAAAGAATAAATTGTGCAATAATTCTAAAACAGTTACCTTTGAGTTAAGAATATTTAAATTAGCTATTATAAAATCAAGGGTACATCTTTGCCTCCAGATATTCTAACATCACAAACATTTTAATATTTTGACCTGTAAACAGAAATTTCCCATTTTTAAAACACTCAGGGAAGGATTTAGTTAAACTAATTTATTTTTTACATGTCCTATTATTACTACTAGAATATGAGTCAAAACCTTGACAAAGCAAAACACATACATTTGAATGTGGGAACAATTTCCAGTTTGGTATTTTAATTGAAAAAATAGACAAAATAAGTAAAAGTATTTTTATATTGAAAATTATGAAATATAAATAACAATACTTAGTAATTATCTGCAAGTTAGCCAGTTCTAAAGACACAGTCTATGACTTTTCACTCCCTAACAAAGATTCTTGTAATGGGTACCATTTGCATTTTTTAATTAATATATCCTATATATGTATATATATTGCCAAAAGTTCTCAGTAAAAGGATATTAACTGTGTCTTCACAGATCATGTCAAAGTTATACATAGACAAATAAATGAAGATGACCAAGGTCATTGGTAATACAGCTGTGAAATAAGCTGAAAGAAATCATTGCATTCACATGTTTGCAATTCTGGTGGAAGAATTGAGATCAAGATAAATGAAATATGTGAGAAGCTTTAATGATATGGATATTACTTTTTTCAGTTAAGTTTAATATAATGTTATTAAAGATTATTCCAGGAATCATTTGCTGTCACAAATCTTCCTAAACACTAAAATTTTCATTGGAAAATGATTTCAGTCTTTTATTAGCCTACACCCTCTTGCACAGAACCTCAAAGTTACAAGCCGTTAGAGGACACCAAATATAAAGGTGCATTCCTTAACATATTGCTACCTGATATCATGAAAAGTTGATTTCTTTCCCGTAAAAAAACATCTTTTGAGAAGATATTGGAAACACACATTGGACAGTTTCATCAATAAAAGAATAGAAAAGCTTCATCTCAGCCCATATCAAGTAAGTAAATTATATCTAATATCTAACATTTGCTAAGAAAATATCATTAATATGAATGTCCCAGCACTGGCAAAATTTACTGAAAGATTTACTATTCACTTTTAATGAATCTATATGGGAGAACAAATACAAAGATAGTCATTATGATTGGTCAAAATACATGATTCTGAGAAAGTTTGAGTCTCTATCTAAAATATATCTAAAGTGGCTTACAAATCTATTTTAACCAGAGACCTAGAAAGTCTTTCTACTTTTACTGCCTACTATGTTACCTTTATTTGTCTAAAGCACAGAAATAGATTATTGATCTGTCTCAAGCCTTTACTTCATACTAGTATTTGCAAAAATAATTGTTTTGCCTCTGGATAAATCAAAAATTGTCTGTTGAGTTGATGAAGAATATGTCACCTGGTATTTACTGTCAGTTTCCTTCCTAAATTCACTGTAAATATGTGTTTGTCTCCTATAAAAAATTGCATGAGGAGAAGAGCAATTATCTGTATTTCCCAGGTTAGAACAACAGCCACAAGATATACCGACAGGTGCAATAGAAGCATTGATCTTATAATTGTAACTAATCTTTTTCTAATTGGATCTAAAACCACTTCTATGACTCCTAGTTCTATACTCCTAGTACTGTTAAAGAGGTCAAGAACCTGTACATAGATATGCCATACACTAGGAGAGAGCTTATTGTAGATATATATTACATATTCAATAAAACCTGAATATTGGGGTGAAAGCACACAGTCAAATCCTAAGCAGGCAGCTAAGGAAATTCTTAAACTTTGAATACAAAGATAAACAGCTGAGTCTCATATCTGAGTCAGTCACACACACCTTTGACCCTAGCACAGGGAAAGCCAGGAGTGGTGACCAACACCCTTGATTCCATAACTCCAGAGACAGAACTTTTTGTGTTTCTGTGAGTTCAAGGCTATACGCCTTTAATTCTAATCTGGGTGGGATAGATAGAGTATATAAAAGGGCTGTAGAAACCAGGCAGACAGAGACAGAACTTTTTGTGTTTCTGTGAGTTCAAGGCTACATGCCTTTAATCCTAATCTGGATGGGATAGATAGAGTATATAAAAGGGCTGTAGAAACCAGGCAGACACAGAAGCAACAGGGAAGAGCTACTGGCAGAAGCAACTGACAGTAATAACCAGGAGCGAGGCTGAGGAAGTTGCAAGACAGCTGGGTAAGAATTGACTGTGGTGCTTCCTCTCTCTAATATTTCAGCCTTCCCCCGATATTTGGCTCTGAGTGTGATTCATAGTACTACAGCTTATATTACGGTTATGCTAAATGGACATAGTTTTAAAATAATTCTTAAATATTTCCTGCTTTACAATCAAAAAAATATTTTAGTTATAATCAAAGAAGTATTTTGATGGCAATCAACAGAAAAAATACCCTAAATTCTGGTCAACATGTAGATAATAATATAATGTGATTTATTCACCCTTACAGTGTATAAGCATATAAGCACATGCACACACACACACCAACGCTCAGAGATCTTAATTGAAGGGATGTGACAAAATTGTAAAAACTAGAGGTAGATAATAACATCAATGAAATTGTGTTTTGCAGACATACAAATGCAGCTATACACTTATGCACAGTGACTGTAACAAAGTGCATAAGACCTATAACAGCTCCTGCCAGACAAGATATCATCATAGAAGATAGAAGGCAGACATGAAATTCCATCACTAGTTGAGGGGCTATTTACATTTAATAGATGCTGAGAAATGAAATATCAGTTTGTTTTAACAATGTGACCCTTGGTAGGTCAGCACCCGACCAGGGTAACCCCTTCTTCCATAACTACTGTGGCAGTAAATGTTAAACTTTCCAGGTAAAGAAAAAAAATCAAAAGAAACCCTCAAACTTTAATGGCAAAAAATAGGAAGGTAAAGACATATATGGAGGAGTTGAGGAGGCAGATTATGTTCAAATACATTCCATAAAATTCTCAATAATTTAGTAAAATTTCAAAATCATTTCTAAAAATTAAAAAATAATATTATAAAAGAACTCACTGAGAGAGTAAATATTTAGAACAGCAAATGTTTATTAAAGAACAAAGTTCTCTGTTAGAGTATTTATTTACTTACATAGTATGTACAAGGCACCAGTTTATCTCCAATATCAGGAGCAAAAGAGCGAGTGGGAAAGAAAGAAGGGCAAATGAATGGGGAAGGAGAGAGATAAAAATTGAGAGAATTCTTGACTGTATATATTATAGTATTGCTATCATTAAGACATAATACTTTGATACAAAATTTCCAATTCTCTATTATATCTTATTAATATGAATGTTTTGTTTTATTCATAGCCCAATTTAAAAATGAAATTTTGGTACATAGAAAAAATTGCATGTTTTTAGAACTTATGATATTCTTAATAAATTCTTCTCTAAATTCAAAAACTTTAATGCATAAAAACTTTGATCAGTTTAAACAGTGTCTACTATGACTTTTGAAGATTTTGTTTTTTGCATGATTATGGGTTGCAGTTGATATCTGTCTGACAATTACAAATTCAAGAATGAGCTGTTATTAATAAAATATAATTTAACATTTTTTTCTGAAATAAATTATTTTTATCAAGTTCTAGGACAAATATAAAGATGCAAAGACTAACATATATTTAACAAACTTCTTACTTGAATACCTTGTAGCTGATATTAGATACCCCAAAACTATATTGATATTAAAATTAAAAATATACTTGGTCATAATTGTCTTCTCCTATAATTTCTATTCTAAAATCAGGGACAAAATAAAAAACACATGGCTACAATGTTGATTGTCAAGTACCATAATAGACATAATATGAGCTCATTTTAAAAATTAAAAGTGTGTATATAAACTATGTTTATGAGCATATTTATTACTGCTGTACAATTCTCTGTCCACTAGGTCAGCATAGTGCTATAGCATATATATATACATATATGTATATATATACACACACACATATATATATACATATATAAGCATATGTATGTGTATGCATGTGTGAATGCATGTGTGCATTAATGTATGTGTGTGTGTAATTTAGGTAAAACAGTGAAATTAATTAAATATTCAGCAACAATGTGAGAGTAGTTTAGGGGAAAATAACAGAATAAGAGCTAGTCGTTTTTTCTCCACCAAAAATCTTTAAACCTCTGCACCATGATGATAAGTATGTGTTGGGGGGGCTTGCTACATATCAGTGAGTACTATTTTACTACTTCTAAGCACATATACTAGTATTAACTAATTCTTATTTTTTCACTGACTCTTAGGATCATCACTACAGTTCTGTTCTGTAAACACCCCTCTTAATTTCTTGTTGAATTCCCTTGTTTTGTCAACTTTATTGCATATTAAATAAAATGTCTGAAAATCAGTCCTTGTAAGATAATGGATACTTTAGGCTTTGAGTCATATAACCTGAATTATAATTATTCAGCTTTCTCAGTGAGGCATAGATACATTCATAGACCATGTGTAAATAAATTAGCTGAGTTCATTAAAATGTCACTTGCAAATCAGAATGACGGTCTGTATTTGTCTCATGAACTGAAGTATACATATTGCTACTGTAAACAAAAATTTTCAGTGCTGAGTTATTTTAACAATAATAATGAGTTTCCACGTATGAACCATTATTAAAGGCAACTTTTACAAAAGGTACAAGGGTATCAGATGTCTGGTAGCTCAAAAACCTTGACTAAAGATGAAAAATAAAGTTCTGTTACTTTCATAATTTACAATATAACCTTGACAAATATGACCACATAAAACATGAAAAGCCAACTCTAAATTCGGAAGTTTTGCTCCATATCTAAAATCATTGCAGAGAGTTTGACAGTGTTCACTGAATGCATGCTTTCTCAGTGGGTGTAAACTCCTGGCTCCAATTCTCAGTACAGGAAAATTGTACAGCATGGGGCATCCATCCCTTTTATTGAGGACTAGTTCCACTAATGAGTAAACACTTGTATCTCAATAGGAGAATTTATTTTGTCCACAAATATAATATACATAATGAAACATTTCCTTGAGACTAAATAATATCTTGTTCTGTACAGATTTTTTAAATCATTATATAGTGCCATAGAAATCAAATATAAATAGATTAAATAGAATTAACAGTCTTGAGAATTATACCAGTAACATAAAAGGAAACAAATTCAAACTTATCTGGCAAATTTGTTTTCTTAGTCTCTTAGGATGTTTCCCATTTTCTTGGCCAGGCACTTCGTAGGACTCATCTAATTCTTCTGCATTGAAATCTAGAAAGCCAAAGGAATCAAATAATCTGAATAACACAAATAGAGCAATTGTTGTTAAGTAAATATGCAGTAAATTATCAGGTCTTGCTATTTTTATTTATAAACATTTTAAGTACTATATAGTTCTCTTCATGATTGTACTTGGTATTTTTCTATGTATTTTGGGGATATATGCAGTGATTCTGTGTGGGTTTCATAAACACTGTTTTGAGAACTCCAGTGTGCGTACTGTTCTCAATTTGTGATTCAAAAGTAAACATTGTGGCTGCATATGTGTTAAACTAAAATTTTTCAGCTATCACCCAGAAATAGTAAAGTTTATAGTTAATAAACTTATGCTTCTCTCCTCTTCAAGCTAAAACTGATTGAATTACCCTCATACTAAGTATATTTATCAATTCTATTGGTGTGAGCATTCATGCCATTTATTTATGCTCCCTAGAGAACACTTCTTCTCTTCATGGTAAACTTGTACACTTAATACTAGTTCATGATGCTAGTATTGCTAGTGTTTGCTGAGAGCCCACCTTAATACATTCCAGGGGTAAAGAGAAGTCACACTTTGTGTGGTCTCCAGGTTGCTGAAAAATCATCTTACAATACTGGATCTAAGGGACATTATAAAGAAGACTGTGCATATAGAAAGAAGAATTAATATTTAACCCTTGATTATCTTAGTCTACTCTTTGTTTAAATATTATATTTCTCTAAAGAGTAAACTTTGCTAAGACACAAATACATAATATTTTAGATAGTTACAAATACTCTTGATTATTACACAACACTCAGTAGTGTCCATATAAGGATGGTTTTACTCTGCGTAGCTCTATTTTTACATAATATTGTGAGTACAGAATAATGATCCTTTATAGGATCTCTGAGGTGTTAATGAACTTTCATAGAGTATGTGTTTGATCCTTCATTACCTAAAACTCAATTTTACCTCTAAAGCACTTTTCTGGGAAAACTTAAGTATGAAACATTTATTTATTTTACTCTAAAAATTCACATATAGACCTTCTTTATTTCCTCTAAATTCATTCTACTTACAAACTGAATGGTCTGTCCTACCTTTAGCTTATATCAACTTTCTTCCCCTTATCATACAAAGTTTAAACAGACAGGTAAACCTATAAGTAAGGTTTCTCAATTCATTCCTATGGAAAATCTTTATGACCAGAATCAAAGAGTAGTGTTCAGGTTCCAATGTACTACCTTCAAGGATGTGACATCCCTTCCATTGCTGAGTCATTCAGTGTTCTTGTTCTTATCTCTGGTTTATGTTTTATGGGGTTTTTTGTTTGTTTGTTTGTTTTGCTGACATTTTTGACCCACCCCTAGTTAACATTTTCTCTTCCTGTCTTTATATTTCTTACATTTTTTACATATTTATGTATGAGTTACCATAAGACATCGAAAAATTGGGAGACATTTTCTCTACCATCTCTTTCTACCTTATGATAATTTAGTCAATAAAACCATGACCAACAAGTTTTCTGGTTTTTTTGGGGGAGTTATTTAAGTGGTTTCATTGCTGTATTTACCTTAGCTGATAATATTGCCCATGAAAATTCACATTTAGTTAAAGCCTCAGCTGGATCAGGGACTTGATGATTTATCTCAGCTAAAGGTTTGCCTTCCTCACATGGACTTCTTCTATTGAAGCTACTTTTTCATGTCCTATATTTTGATTGTGATTTTCCCTTTTTCATGTTTTCTCAGATCTTCCCCATTTACCCTCTCATTCAACTCCACACTTCCTTTTCTCTTTTGAAATAAAAAAAAACCCGCAAAATAAATAATGAAAAAAGAATAAAATGAGACAAATGAAGAGGGAAAAAAAAAAAGAAAAGCATTAGGAACACAAAAACACGTAAAATCTGAGTGAGATACACTGATATTCACACATATGCACATACACACACACACATACACGACAGAAACCACAAAATCAGAAACAAGGTATATCAACCAAACACCAGTAACATAAAAATGGCTCAACAAATTATTGTAAAAAGCAATTACAAACATATCATTTGTTTTGATTGGCTGTTTATTTCTGTGTATGTAGTGTACTTCAAATGATGATCTTAGGGAAGCTTTTTAAATACAAGGATGGAAACATTGTGAAGGCTCTGTTGTCAGCACCCTGACAACTACAAAAGTCTCTCACGGCTACCATAGCATATTATATAATGAATATCCAAAAGGTACCTGTAGTGGGATTATGTGTTACATTGTAAATAATCGTCCTGCCTATGGGTTTAATAAAAATACTGATTGGCTGAAGGCAGACAGGAAGTGTGGGCAGGGCTGATAGACTGAGAAAACTCTGAGTACAGGAAGAACAGACGCAGATGCCATACAGTTACTGGAGCTTCCAGGAGACTCAGAAAAAAGAAGATGAAATTCTACTCTGAGAAAAGGTACTGAGCCATGTGGCTGAACAAGATGGGATGACTTCAGGTGAAGGAGTCAGCAAGTTATATGCCTGGGCCCTAGGTCTATCAGCAGAAAATTAATTTTGTGTCTTTGTGTGACTGGGAGTATTTCTGCCAGAATGCCAGACTGCTGATCAAACCTCTGGTCCAGGCCCAGTAAGTTTGGCCAGAAACTTTATACTGAAGAACTAGAAAATCACTTTTGTTTTTTTAAACTAAAATTCTCAGCTTCTAGACAAGCCTGAAGTCTGCATAGGAACAAAGTTCAGAAAGGCAAGGTAGTTTAGGGGCTGATGACAGTTAATTATCAATAGAATATCTCAGAAATGGAGATGATCTGGGAAGACCCAATCCAGAAGGTAGTCAAAGAAAGTGCTTGGCAAACAGCAGGGCAAGATAATAACCTTGTGATTCTTACCTAACTTTGTGATTTTGCCTTTAAAACACATCTTGTGTGGATGGGCGGGGACCTCCTCTAGCCCCAGTCATGCCTGAGTCTGTGTGTCAGAGCCAGGTCCTTGTCCTTCTGCTTGTAATATACAATAAACCTTGCTTTTGCATTTCGGAGAGTTCGCATCTCTGGTGATCTTTTCAGGGTCCTCATGACCAGGGGACAGCAATACAACAGCTACCCTCAAAATTAATAGATTAAGATAAAGGGTAAATAGACTGGTTCCTGGATACCAGGAAAAAGTTATCATTATATAAGGCTTATAGTAGGAATACTCACTCAAAGGACAAATTTCCACAAACCACCTTAACTAAAATTAGTCTATCTTAGAAAAAAAGCTGAGAGAAGAATTAGTTAAAAGGAAATAGTTTTATAGTTCTGAGGCTAATTCAACTACAAACTAAAAAAATAATGAATTATGTAGGTTGGTGCTTTACTAAACATGATACTAAAACATGATATGCATACGACTTGTCTGTATTTTGGGTATATGGAATAGAGTTTTGATGATTTTTTTGTTTTTGTTTTTTGGTTCTTTTTTTTTGGGGGGGAGGAGGTTGGTGGGGAAATGATTATATAACCAGCTAATGTCATCCCACATTTGCCTCTGTGTGTGATAAGAATACTACTTCTTTTGCTCTTTATGTCCCAGGCAGACATAGCCACCAAAGCCCCAGGGGAAGACTCACTTCTGTGAGTCCACGACCAGTGTGTGGTTAGTGCCACAGGCTACATCCTGAACCACCACATTCGGGACGGGCGAAATCTGCCCATCCTTGGTCTTCTCGATGAAGATGGCCACCTGCCAAGATACCAGCTCACAGAACAAAAGGAAAAAGGCACCTCTGAGATGGTGCCTTGCCTGGTGAAACTGTTTGATTTCCCCGGGCATGGTGCGACCCAGATCTACTCCTGCTATACCTGCTCCTTTGCTGTCAGTGGGTGGCCTGTTTTTTCTTGGGGGCCACCAATAAATACATCTCGTGAGTCTACCATGTACCCGAAATTAGTGCAGGACTTCTGTGGCTGTTGGATCCGGAGCCTTGCTGTGGAAAGAGCAGCATCATTGTGGCAGCAGATGAATGTACATCAGCTGGTCAGCCTTCGGGAAACTGGGATACAGGAACCATAAGCCCAAATCTTCTACTACAGCTGAGCAGGTAAAGACCCTGGATGGCATCTGGGGCCCCTGGTGTCCAGAGGGTCTGGGTTGCTTTGTCTAGGTTTATAGTTCAGTGGTTCTCTGGGGGAGATGGAGAGAAGGAGGATTGAAGTATGAGGCTGGGTGGACGGGAAAGGTAATTCTGGTCTTTAAATTTATGGCTTTGCTTTTGCTGTTATGACACTTGTTACTGTTTCTATGTTAAAATGCCAAAAATGATCGAGCCGTTGCTTTTTTCCTGCTCCATCGCTCCACAGCAGCTTCTGGCTTTGCAAGGTGTGTTTGTCTCAGCCAGTGCCATGGCCTGGTGAGATCCGAGTCCCACTGTCTCCCATCATGTGTCCAAACTGTAGTCAGTCAGAGGACAAGCTTCTGCAGTGGTACTGCTCCAGCAAAACTAACTTGTTTTGTCCAGGTCACTCCAGACACCACCCCTTGCTTCCACGTGCCACCCGAGCTTTCCCTGCTCTCTCTCTGGCTAGTGCCGCTCAGTGTCTGCTCCTTCTGTCCTGGAGATTTGGACCTGTCACCAAGAGGACTGAGGACAAAATAGCCCTGAGCTGTGCTGGGCTCATCTTCCAGGGAGCAAACTGAAACCACCAAACAATCCTCCCTGAGCGGGGAGGGGGAACAGACAGTATCTCCTGGGGAGAGATCCTGGAGCCCAGCCAAGACCCCTTCCTTTAGGCTAAAATGTCCACCTTAGCTTTTCCTCTGGAAATTGCTTTTAAAAGGGGATGGTGGGGAGCCTTGGTGGGAACGGCTCTGGCTGCCCATGGGCTCCTGAAGTCTTCCAGTTGTCAGTGAGAGGGTGGCATGAAGAGAACGAGCGAGGGTGGGATTCAGTTGAAGATGCCAGGTTTAGTGCTGTTAATTGTCATATATATATATATATTTCTTGGAGTAAATATTTTAAATAAATGGCATCATTTTTTAATTCTGAAAAAAAAGAAGATTAATTCTTCAGGCAGATGTGAAGCTTGTGATAACTACAGATAACTTACATATCTGCAACAAATTAGGTTTGAACTATAGAATGTATGGAGTTCTACGGGGCCTGGAGACCAGCCTGGCCTCAGCCAGTACAAACTGGTGATAACTAGTACCTTAAAACATGTGCTCCTAAGCACTTGCATAAAGCAATGTGAGGGCTGAGCCTGGGGGCCTTGTCTAGGGCTGGGTCTGGATACAACATTCCTAGACCAGCAAGAGACCACAACCCACATCCACAGAAACCAGTAAATCAAAGCCCTGGCTCAGGGGAGGGTCTGGGAAAAAAAAGTAAGGTCCTCCCCTCTATAGTAAAATTGAACTTGCTTGTTTCAACTTGTTCCCAGAACTGTGTTGTTGCTTCCTTGTCATCTTACCTGCCTCCCACAAGGGGAAACGCAGTACCTTAAATGGAGAGTCAACCCTGACTTGTGACCACAAACCAGGCCACACCCCAACACTGGACTAATCTTTATTAGTCTTTTGCTTGTTTTCTAAGCTTTCTGAAACATTATTGCTCCAATTATTTTTCCTATTACTAAAGTGAAGTAAAAATAACAGCAGTGTTTCTAATATTAAAAAGAATTTACAATATTCATTCATATATATATGTATAAATACATACATACAAACACACAAACTTTAAATACAAATCATCTCTACTGCAGCCCTTTGGCAAATGCACTATCTCACTATCTTGCTGAATCATGCTTTCTTTGAAGAAGAGAGAGATAGTGGTATACAGAAGTGTGTGTGTGTGTGTGTGTGTGTGTGTGTGTGTTATACAAATGAGCATATATATTGAAACTACTGTAGTGTGGAATTAATAATAATATTATCATTGTAAATAATAATTAGTTACATATAATCAAAAGGAAATTATCAAGAGAATATTGATTTTGTATTTAAGTGTAACACTTTTATATTTTATGAAATCAGTGACTTTAGTATAATTTCTTTCATAAAATATGAATTATGAGGTCCATTGAGTGGGTACAATGATATTTTGTTTTTAAAGGATATATATATATATACATTATATATATATATATATATACACACACATACAGTTGTGGCGGAGTTACTTATAAACCGCTTTCAAATGTAGTACACACAGATGCCTGATAATGGGCAAATGATTCTCTGGAAGTGGAGTTTGATGGAGCCATGACCATCTGATGTGGGTGCTTAAGCTTGAATTGACTTCCTCAAAAAAAAAAAAAAAAAAAGCATTAAGTGTTGTTCATCACTGAGCCATCTCTCTAGCATCTCAAAGGGTCTTATCAAAGAACAAAATATAAAGTGGTTTCCATATTCAATAACTTTTTGTAATAACTAAAATTCTGATTCTAAGCTATACATCTTTCACATGTTGCAATCTTAGTAAATGTTCAATAATTACATTTGCAAACATCATAAAAATGCACAAAGAAATCTGACAAAGGTGAATGGTCATTGAGAAAATGAAGATATTTACTACTATGTCCTGAAGTGCACCTTTTAATTCTCATTATGGTATTTCAAGGGAAGAAGCAGAAAAGAAATCAGACACTAAAATGTTTTGATAAGAGCTTTTTGGAATACTGCTGATATGGAGAAATGGAGCAAAACCAGTGCTATCTAGATGAGACCCGTTCTTATGAGTCAGCAATACAAGGCTTTTCTTAAAATGAGTCAATAAATGGGCAAAGCAAACTCTGCTCCTGATGTTCTTGATGATCTTATGAAAAGAATAAATCCTCCTGACCTTATCATGGTATTAAAATGGAATACTATGAAAAGGTTAAAGTTATTGTACTTCCTGCTCATGGTCATTGTTGGATGCAAAGCAAGTGTTCCATGTTTTTGGTACCCCTGGATTTATTCCCCTTCAATACCACATCTACTAATGAGCTACTGTAAACTCAGTGTCATGGTATGTTTATGTGGTTTTCTTTGATCTCAGAGCAGAGTTCACAATGTTCCCTAACGTGGCAAGGTTTCCAACATACAAAAAGAAATGAACATTTTCATCCTTGCAGCATGTTTGGAAATCTTAAGCCCCAGGAGCCTGTAAAAAGCATTGGGGGTCTTCTGAAATATAATCCCTTCCCCCTCCCAACCCCTCTCAACCCCTCCCAACCCTTCCTAACCCCTCCCAGTAAGCCTTCAGCCTCCCTTCTGCCCAACCGCCATCTCCTCCCCAGAAAATGCAAGAAGTCCCAAAGTAGATCAGCCCAAGCAGGTCTGATATCCTCATCCTAATATCAAGACTGGGCTAGGTGTTCCTCTGGAGGAAATGGGCTCCAGGGTCAGTCCATGCACAGAAACACATTCTTATCCCTCTCCTTGAAGCTTCACATACTGCCCATGTCAGTGGACAGTTGCCTATTCTTGGAAGGCCTAGTTCCTTTTAGTGATGGTTCCCAAGTGGCTGTTCTTTATACTCTATTTTTTTTTTCAGATCATATAAATCTTTAGCCCCCTTGTTCTTTTTCCATGTCAGGGACACAACACAAATATGTCAAGTTTGAGAAAGCAGGCCCTACTTAAAAACTATTTCTGATAGTACTTTTCCTGTGGATTTTTTTCAACTAAAAAAAAAATTAAGAATTAAATGTTTATTGAATTTTTATTTAAAAACTAATCAGTTTGTGTTTATTATAGAAGGCTAAATATAGTATGAAACAATTGTTTTGATTTTTTTTATTTTTTTACCTTGTTCAAGAATATAAATTATAATATTTTAGTATGAAGATTCTGGCCCAGCTAGCCCTGAAATTCTGACCAGCAGTCACAAATAAACTGTCCTTAGTTGCTTAGTCTCTAATAATCACACACTTACATTAATTACATCCAGTTTGGCCTAAAGCTCAGGCTTATTGTGAGCTAGCTAGCTCTTGCTTATTAATCCATTTCTATACATCTATATCTCGACACATGGCTTATGGCTTCCTTGAGTTCTTTTAGATCTTTCTGTCTCAAAGGCAGTTCACAGGATCTCTGAGTGACTCTACCCTCCTTCTTCTTTATCTATGCTCATATTTCCTGCCTACTTCTGAGATGCCCTGCCATAGGCCAAAATAGTTCCTTTATTAACCAATAATAATTTATGGCATACAGAGACATCCTACTGCATAAAGTTGTAGATATAATACATCTTGATAAAATGTATTACCAAACATAATGAAAAATAATGTTTATAGCTTTAGGCAAATAGTCATAGTAAGTAATAATATATTTAAAATTAATTTTTAGAATTTTCTAATACTTGAATTTAACCCCCAATTCCTATTTGTGTTCTATAGGATACATTTACTGATTTTGAATGAAATAGGTGAATTTAGTCATTTTATCTTTATAATTCCCTATGTGATTTGTTAATTTTTCTTAATAATGGGCCCTGCTTTCTCTGATATTTGTGTCAGTGGAAAGTCTACCTTTGGGAATGTGTTTTGATCACAGCAAATCTTGTAAACTAAATGTCAGTGTGTTTTCTGTGTTCTGTATACACAATTTGCTTACATGGATCTGTATGCTACTTTCAAAATCATATTCTTAAATCCCTTCTAATGAAAAAATTCTGGTGATTAAGTCTTGTCAAATATTTAGCCAAAGGATGTTGATGATCCACTCGCTTTAAAGTAGTCATTATAAACCAAAGATTAAAATTTGAATTTGCTATGATAAGTTAAAAATGTTTCAAAATTCAATATTGAGACTACATCATCAATTTCAGCAAAATTTAGCATAAGTGACTTTGTATATAATTTAGAAAACTGATTAGAGAAGAGACTGAATCTTCCTTTTGCAAATTTCTGAGCACCTACCATGGGCTAAGTGATAAAACTACGTATAAAAAAGCACCTATAGTTGTTTCTTGATAGAAATGTATAATTCAAAGATGTATTTAGGGTTGTAAATGTCTACTACATTCTGAGATGATTCTCTATGCTAGTTTTTGTACTTAGTATTATTCACTTAATTTTTCAGTGATTCCTAGCTTTTACTTTTTGTTTCTACTATTAACTTTTTTAATATATGGATTTGACCTAAGGACAAGGTATTTCATGAAATAAAAACAAAGTTAATTTTTAAAGGTATATATTTAGGAGTATACATTGAAATAAGTAAATAACTATATATATGGTAAATAACTATATAGAGAGAGAGACATAGAAAAAAGTGAAAGATAGATAGATAGATGATAAATAGATAAATAGATATATAGATAGATAAATAAAATATATAGGATAGAGAGAGACATTAACTTGCTGATATTTAAGGCTACAATAGAAAGCTGCTTTACAGAAAAGAGTATATTCAATAAAAAAAGAAAGTTAAAATATTTCTGTGAATACTAAAGACACAAGAGTTCTTTTTTACCATGAAAGCAATAGGACCACACTGGAAGAATTACATGATGAGTAATGGATGATAGACAGAAATTAGTAGCCTCAGTGGCAAAGAAATGTAAGCAAGAGACAGCTTTAGGTAGACAAGAGTCAGATGAATATGTGTGATATCAATCAATGAAGGTTTGCCTACTATTTAAGCACAAATAAGATGAACAATCAATGGTTGTAAAAGGCTTTACCTTGAGAGCTTGTTAGAAGGTTCTAACAGGGAAGTGCAGCTACTCTTTTACCCTTGAGCAAAAACCAGTCCTCTTGGACCACAGGCAGCTTCTGGAGGGACTCACATGGAGTGGTGAGGGAAGAAGGGCCCACCAGCCAGCCAGATCAACTGAATCAACCCTGGTGATCAGTGGGGTGACAGATGTCACAGCCAGATCGCCCTCACATTCCCTTCACAGGAACACCTAAAGCAATCTTGATAGTAGAATGAGGAAATCGACTTGCCTGGAGTGGATGTACCATGCTGAACTGACCCACCTTGGGACTTTTAACCTTTGGGGGGGGGAGGGAATAGGGAGGAGGGGAGGCTGAAGTTTAACTTGGGGGAGTGGATTGGGAGGAGGGAAAGAACATGGAGCAGAATACATGGATAAAAGTACTTTATATTATAAATAAATTTTAAAAAGCTTTACATAATCAGTAGATCATTCAATAATGACAGACAAGAGAGGATATTTATGTTATTTGCCAGTGTAAGTAAAAGAGGGGGTTCTCTACCGGTTATATTTAAAAGGCCTTGTTTCCTTATTGTCCTTTTTCTCTGGTTCTAACATTTTTTTCTGCCTCCTCCTCACAGGATTCCCTGAATCCTGTGGGGAAGGATTGATAAGAGATATCCTATTTAGAAGTAAGTGCTGCAAAGCCTCTCAGTCTCTGTACTTTGTTCAACTGTAGGTTTCTGTATGTGCTCACATGTGCAATAAGAGGAAGCTTCTTTGATGATGTGTGAGGAAGACACTTATCTATGAGTACAGCAGAATGCCATTAGGAGACATTATGTATCTTTAATACAGTAGTATTATTTGTTTTTCTTGAGATCCATGTCGTATTGTGTCTCAGGTTCTTGGATAACCAAGAAGTCCTATCTTTGAGTAAATGGGATGCTATGAATGGGACAACAGTTTTCCTTTTGTAAAAGAAATTTTTATTTTTTAATATGTGATCAAATGAAAATTCAGTGATACTAACAGCATAAAGCATAAGTATGTGTATGTATTCATTCAATAACATATACACTCAGTTTCATACTGACTTAATGTAAGCAAAATACTTTAATTAAAATATTAGTGTTATTTTTTAGGGACTGTGTCACTATACTTTGAATGTTCTGAAAATTGCTATATCAATGTCCTTGAAACTGTAGTGACATGCTTACTCAGTTTTCTCTAAGATGTGTGTCATTGTACCAAGATTAACATTAGACACTTAGAACAAAGTCTCCATATGTTAGGAGCATATTTGCTGTTGAGATTTAATGACAAAAAGGCAACATTAAACATTTTGAGAAGTCTGACTGATTCTTTTATGTAGAGACAAACCTTTCAATGTAATATTTTACTTACTCCATAGAGTCTGGAAATCAGAATGTTGTGAAAGAATGCATATAGAATTGAAACTCAACTTAGAAAATTGTACAATAAATAAAATATATTCCAAATTTTGGACAGTTTGGATCATATAGCGCATTCTTGTTAACTGGTCCCAAGTTTAAGACATAGACTTTAGAAGGCATTTTCTCAATAGTGCTTCTGGCTTTGCTATTCTCTTTAGACATTAGACATAAAATTTTCTGACTATTACAGCTGAAAGAGAGTTTCAAACCAGCAGTAACCTTGTTTCAACTTTTATTTGAAGAGGTAACTGAAACATTACTTTATTCTTTAAATGAGTTTTTTCATCTAAATATTCCAGACATTGAAGATTATGTAAATGTTAAGTTAGCTATATATAAAGTTTGAGTGACAAATTTTAATAACTAAAATGTTCTCACATCTCAAATCTTAAAAAAAGATTATAAGGGATTAGCAATGATATTTTTCTTTTTGCTGTCACTATACAAATAAGATTGAGTCAAGATTACACTCAAGTAAAACTGAAGAAAATTTATTATGAAAGAGAAGGTTGTTTTATTAGTCTTTGTAAAGCATATATATATGGGAATTTATGAACAGAAACGAGTATTTAGTTTTATATACATTTGTATGTAGGTAAGTGTTTGAGTGTGTGTGTGTGTGTGTGTGTGTGTGTGTGTAGTGAAACAACATGTACCATGTGTTCCATAAGTGGAATTTTCTGAAGACTTTTTTCTAAATTATATATTATTATGTAATTTTATATATTATATAATTTTATATTTTTCTACCTACACACACACACACACACACACACACTCAATCTTCTCTTCTCCCCATTGTATCAAAACTGAGAAAAGGATCTCACTATAGGGAGTAAAATGGGAAGAGGGATATAGAGGGAAGAGGAAAGGGGTTAAGAAATGAGGGTTTGAGAAGGCTGAGTTAGGGGGGTACTAAGAGGCAAGCCTAGAGGGAAGATATATAGACAGAAAGTCATCATGGGCTTGGAGAGAAAGCTGGTGCTAGGATCCATAGGTACCCACCAGGAGCTCCCGGATAACTCTCCCTGGAATACTGGACAAGGTGCCTGAACTATCCTTCCCCTGTAGTCAGATTGCTGACTAAACTTCATTGTCATTATAGAACCTGCAACTCATGGCTGATGGAAACAGAGGCAGATATCCACAGCCCAGAACTTAGACTGATGCCTGAAGTTCAGTTGAAGAGAGAGAGGAACTACTAGAGAAGCAAGGAGATGGTCAAGAGCAAAATGGAGATAACCTCAAGGACAGCTGACCAGAGCTAATGGGATCTTACTGACTCTGTAGAGACAACTGGAGAGTCTGCATGAGTTCAAACTATGACCTCTGAGTTTGGTGATATTTACACTAATTAAGCTGTTGGTGGGCCTTCTGTTTTTTTGTTTTTTGTTTTTGTTTTTTTAAGAACACTCACATTTGCTATTTAAAAGAAGCTTGATGAAGTCTGAAACTGCTATAAGAAAACTCACATGTTTTATGTATTGTTCACCCTCCTACTTTTGGAACTCCTCATATTGGAAAAGTCAAGTCAATGTGCTAGACAAGCTTTCTGGGCTTCAGTTACCTTGTCAGTAAGTGGGATAATTACATATTACTAGTATACACATGTAGCCTGATAACTTAGAAGCATGGTTTATACAAACTGCATTTTCAATATTAACATGGGTTGTCAGCTGCAAGAATGTGTTTTTATTCTGAGTGTAGCCCAGGTTTCATACATAGTGAATATCACAGTATGACTAAGCCTACAAATTATATTTTTTTCTGATAACTACTTCTGCCATTTCTTCAGTCTTTTCATGCCCAGAAAGATCAATTATGCAGCAGCCATGTTTTCTTTGCAATGCTTATTCATTCTTTCTATAAAAGCACAGGCCTGGACTAAGTGCAATGTTCAAACTGAAGCAAAGCTAGATGGGAAAAAAGGTATATTAAGTATTTAGTGTTCATAAAAAGAGAAAAATAAGTCTAACCATTCAAAATCTAAAGATCTGAGAAAATAATTTTAGATTATAAGGCATGATAAAGCAATTCAATTCTTCAACATTCTTACAGATGAAATATCTCAGTTTAGTATAGATATCTAAATGGCTTACAAGCCCCATATTGCATATATGATATCTTTCTATACATGAGTCACTATAAAAGTAACCAAAAAATTTTATTAGACCAAATATTCTCACAATATAACAGGTAAACAATCAGTTAACAGTGAACAAGTTATTTTAAAAAGTCTAACTGATTTTAACAAACACAAGCTCCTATTACTCAGTCTGATATTGGTATATTATCCTTTAAATTTATATAAAATTTGCAGTGCTAGTTTATTACTTTTTAGCCAACAACAAATGAAAAATTATTTTTAGAAAATAGGATAACTGGTTTTCTTTTTCTCTGTGGATATTCTTAACTGTGATGCTTTCATTGATGACAGTGCTGAAACTCAAGAATAATATATCTTTGAACAATTAGCAAGTTTATTACACCCTCATCTTCAGTCCCCAAAGAGAAAAATGAAAACATTAGGGAAGAAAAAGTCAGTTTAAAATGCACCTAATTTTATTATTCATTGATTGACTGATTGATTTAGTGGCATACACCTTATACCTCAGCACAAGGGAAGCTGAAGCAAAATAATTACAAATCTAGGCCAAGTTGAGCTACATAATTAATCTCAGAAAAGAGTACTAAGAATAACAATTAATAAAATGAAAAAATGAGATAAAATATAGTGTAATATATGCATGGTTTCTGTACATAAATGCTATACCAACAAAGATAAGATATAAATTTGAACATCATGCTTACTGGTAATAGTTCACATCTTAATAATCTTAAATTATTTCAGCTTAGAATTATGTGTCTTTCAATTATAAAAATTATTATGTGATGCTATCATTTTCCTGACATTCATTTGTGACTGAAGCAAATTTTTCTTTTAAATATTACTATGAAATAATGATAACAATGATTTTCTTACAATGTAAGAAATTATTTTGCATTATAACAAGTTTGTTAATTTTATGACTTGATGTTTCTATTTATTTTGTTTAGCTTGTTAGTTATAGAAATATGGTAAAAGAAAAATTTAAACTTCCTAAAGTTAGACATTGATTACAGGTTTTTAAATTTAATTCACAAATTCAACATTTTTAAATATTATGATTACCTAGACTCCATAACTTCCTCAGTTTAACACATACAAAAAAAAATCTGAATTGAGGGTAGGAGATTTACTTAAGACTCAAACGTGTGGTCTATATAGAAGTATAAAGAGAAATTTTTCCTTGTCCCTGAAGTAAGGTGGAATTACTTTCATCTAAATGACAATCAACCATTTGTGCCAGTGGTACCATTAATCTAACAGAGAATATGAAAAATGAGAGGAAAGGGATCCCTGTTCTCTTTCTCTCTCTCTCTCCCCTCATATTTTTTCAAAGATAAAATCTATCATTTTTTTATAATACAGCTTAAAATCAGGGATGGTGATTATTAATTTTATTTTTATTGTACAGAATTAATTGTTTTAACTATCCTGAATTTCTTGCTTTCTATATAAAGTTTAGTATTTTTCTTTTAAAGTCTGTCAAAAATTGTGTTGGAATTTTACTGGGGAGAGTGCTTAATCTGTAGATTAATTTAGGCAGATCTTTTGTGCTATGTTCATCCTGCCAATTCATGAGCATAAAAGATCTTTTCGTCTTCTAATATCTTTTTCGAGTTCTTTCTTCAAAAACATGAAGTTATTGTTTAGGGTTTGTTTTTACCTGCTTGATTAAAGTTATCCAAAGATAGCTTATATTATTTGTGGCTTTTATAAAGAGTTTTGCAAATCCAAATGTTTCTGAGATTTTTATCTTACACCTGTCACTATGGCTAAAATAATTTCATGTGCATGCGCATTTTTACAGACACTTTGAAAATCAACTATAGCAGTGTCTCAAAAAAAAAAAAATGGCAATGTATCTAACTCAAGACCCAGCTATACCACTTTTGGGCATATGCCCAAAGAAAGCTCAATCTTACCATAAGGAAATTTTCTCAACTGTATTCATAACAGTTTTATCCTTAATAGCCAGAAATTAGAAACCATCTAGATGGCCTTCAAACAAAGAATGAATTAAAAAATGTGGTGCATTTTTATAATGGAGTATTACTTAGCTGTTATCAAAACATTACATTATGAAATGGATGGAATTAGAAAAACCACCTCAGTAAGGTAAGGTAAACCAGACCCAGAAAGACAAACATGGTATGTTTTAATTTATAAGTGGACATTAGCTCTAAAGTAAAGTAAAATCATGCTGCACTCCATAGACCCTGAGATACTAATTAATATGGAAGGCTCAAAGGGTGATTCATGAATCTTCCTGGGAACAGGAAATAAAATTAATTTCAATGAGTAGTCTGGGTGCTGGTGATTATAGGAACAGGAGGGGTCAGATTGAGGGTCAGTGGAAAGAGTTTGAGGAGAGAAGACTACAAGTGGGAGAGCATTTTGAGAACAAGATAGAAACCTAGGTCAATAGAAATACTTTGAAGTCTTAGCGAGTGACTTTAGTAAAACACCCGACTCACTCTTGAGGGAGGGGGGAGAAAACTGCATCTGCCAGGAGTGGAGACTAAACTAAGCAATATTGGGGCAGAGGGACCATGAGACTGCCTGCAGCCTGCCCAGGGAATGGATGGGGATTTGTGGAGAAGAAAGAATGACCTGATGTGGTGGGAGGGGGAAGGGACCATGAATAAGGATATACAAGGATAGAAAGTGTGGCTTCTTTGTTAATAATAATAATAATAATAATAATAATAATAATAAAGATAAAAAGAATAATAATAACAGTAAAAAAAAAAAAAGAATCCCAGTAATGTGGGATATGAAGCCTAAACTGACCTTCTTTTATAACCAGACAAGGCTTTCAGCACTGGAACTGGGACTCTCACACAGCCACATAATCTTTGACTTACAAGTTTTCCTCCCTTCAAGATGCTCTGAGAGGGACAAGAAGCACAAATCCTGTGCGCCACATAAATACTGGGCACATACCATAAAGATGCACATTCTCTCTCCAAAGGCATTAGCTCAACTATGTTCATAGCAGCATTATTCATGATAGCAAGAAATTGGAAATGACCTAGATGCCCCTCAACTGAAGAATGGATTAACAAACTGTGGTACATGTACACAATGGAGTACTACTCAGCAGTAAGAAAAAGTGATATTCTAAAACGTGCAGGCAAATGGATGGATTTGGAGAATATCCTCCTGAGTGAAGTATCACAAACCCAGAAAGATAAGCAGGGAATGAATTCACTCATTAGTGGACTTTAAACAAAAAGCAAAGCATGTCCAAGCTGCAAACCACAACCACTGAACAGCTTGGGATCTGAAACACCTTGGACTGACACCTTGGATCCCATTCCCTTCAGAGGTACACCTGACCCAGTCTTGATGTTGTGGAGAGGAAACTGGATCTGCCTGGAGTGGATGCTGAACTAAGCCACATTGGGACCTCCTGCCCTTGCTGGGGAGGAGATGAGGAGATGGGGAAAAGAGAGAGTGACTGGGAGGGACAGCAGGGGAAAGGGAGTTTGAACAAGGGGATACATGGATAAAAACTATGACTTTATTGATAATAAAACCCCATGATTGATTCCCTTGCTATTTTTTTTACTTATTTTCTCCTCGCATGTTGTATCCCAGGAGCAGTTTATCCTTTCCCTTCTTTCAGTCTTCCCCACAACTCCCCCCTCCCCCAGACCCAGCTTTAACAACCCTGGGCTCATATCCAAATGATGCTTAATAAGGACACTTGCTCAACTGTGTTCATAACAGCATTGTTTGTACTAGCTAGAACCTAGAAATTTCAACTCTCAACCAAAGAATGGAAAAAAGAAAATATGGTGCATTTGTGCAGTTGAGTATTACTGTCAAAAAATAATGACACCATACAATTTTCAGCCAAATAAATGGAACTAGAAAAAAAAATGTTTTTGAGTGAGGTAATTCAGACCATGAAAGCAACACATACTATGTTCTAACTTATAAGTGTATATTAGCTGTAAAGAACAATGAGACTATAAGCTATATCTGCAGAGAGGCTAAGTAACAAGGATTGCCCAAAGAGGAACACAAGAATTTCTCTGGGAAGGGGAGATAGAGAAGATCGTCCAGGTACACTATGGGTGAAAGTAGGTGGGTGGAGAAGGTTGGAATGGGAGAAATCAGGTTGAGCAGGATGAGGGAAGGAGAGAGTAATAAAAAAGATGTCTTAAAAGGTGAGCCTTCTGGGATTAAAAATAATCTGTTGCCAAGGAAACTCCCAGGAATTCATGGAGATGACCCTAGCTAAGGTAGCAGCTGTGGAAAGAGTGCCAGATCTGGCCTTCTCCCATATTCAGACTGGTGATTCCCCTAATTGTTACCAGAGACTGTCCATTCAGTAAGTAATGAAAACATACCCAGAGATCCTTAGTCATGCACTGGGATGAGCTCTGGGAATCCTGTTGAAGAGAGAGAGAGGAGGGTTTATATGAGCTAGGGGCCATCAAGTTCATGACAGAAAACCCACAGAGACAGCTGATCTATGTTTATGAGGGCTCACTGACTCTGAACTAAAACCTAGGGAGCCTGCTTGGGACCAAATCTAAGCCCTCTGCATGTGTGGGTTCAGGACCTGTCCCTGGTGCTTGATCTCTTTTGTCTTTTGGAACAGATTCCTCATGTTAGGTTGCCTTGCCCAGCCTTGATTTTTTTTTTTTTTTTTTTTTACTAAAAAAAAAAAAAAAAAAAGGAAAAGCCTGGTCCTGCTGACCGTGATGTTCCAGGCTTTGTTGAGTCTCATGGATGGGAGACCTTTTCTTATTTAAAACGAGACCAAGGAATGGATAAAAGGGAGTAGATCCAGGGTGGGTGAAGTGTAAGCATTTCCAAGGCCAGCATCCATCCTGGATGGGGTAGAGCTGCTGCCACGCCCCTGGGTGTGTTTATGTAATCATGGGCCCACCTGCCCTCTTAAAGAAAGTGCTCACTCAAGATTCTTTCTTTTTTCCCTTCTACTTCTCCTGCATCCCTCCTTCCCTGTTAATAAACTTTAGTGTGGTATTCCTGGTGTTGAGATTTTAATCACCCACAGAAAACCAACAGGAAGAAATTTAGAAAAGAGCAAGATTGCTCAATGTGGTTGCTATGCAAAATAAATTTTAAAAAGTCACCACTTATGGACACTGTCTTTGTTAGTGCTATAATTCTCACTGCCTACTAATATGCATTTTTCAATAACAGATTTCCTTTTCTTCCTGTGTGATTTACTTCCCATTTGAATGACATCCTTTCATGCTATTGCTGTCTCTTGAGTTTTTCTGTGAAAAAAAAAAAAAAAGTGATCCCAGTATGCAGTAACAAAAATTTAAAAAAAAAAACATACTTTTAAAATTGAAAATAGCTTTTTCCCTCATACAATACACCAAAGCCACAATTTTCCTCAGGAAGACCTCATAACTTTTAAATTCATTCTGTGGTAATTGTTTAATATCTTGCTCATTCTTACAGGCTTTTTATTTTTAATGCTGCAGTGCATAAAAAATCCCATTGTAAATCCCACTTTAATTTATAGTGTCTTTTTTTTTTTTTTTAAAAAAAAAATTGTATTAGCATAGATGTACCCTAAGGGTAGAGACAATATTGCCCTTTTACTTTTGTTTAGTTTCTAAATTTTAAGTCTTCTAATGCACATATATCTGACCAAGTAGATAGTCAGAACAGTTGATTGTATTCAGTAATATCAAGGAATCTAAAAACCAAATGAAACAGATGCTGACAGCAAGTGTTACCTTCAATGCTAATACTTCTAAGACAAGTCCTCAGCATAGTGTATGTATATGTACTTATACATGTAAGGAGATAATAGTCAAAGTCACTTTGAGAACGGAAGTAGTTGATGGGAGAGCAAAAGGGAAGGAAGGAAAGAGAAAAGTGAATGCTGTGATTATATATTTGTTAAAATTTTAAAAATTAGAAAAAAAGCTTATGAACAAATATTTTTCAAGCAGCAAACAGCTGCAACATGAGGAGTCTATATCCATTTGAGGTGCCTGGTGATGATTTTTAAGTCTATCCAGCTGCAGATATATTATATAGTGAGAGCTGGGCTGTAGCCCTCATGATAGGGTATGTTTTCAGTTATGACTCTGTTTTTGTTATGTCTACACTCCTATAAGTAGCTTCATAGACACATTTATTCAGTAAGTTGTAGTTTGAAGACTCATTTATTTTGTTTTGGTTCTTTATATAGGTTGGAAAGGTTTAACTTCTTGTTTGTCTAGTGAAAAAGCACAATTATAAATAAGAATAAATGTAAATAAATGAAGTATTTTAATTCTTCATTACCAAAACACAAAATTGCATTAAGAAGCTTCTGGTCCAGACATTCTGGCATAGCTCACAGGTTTGGGTCTCTTCTTAGCCCTGCTGCTGCTACTTTGACCCAAATTATCACACAAAGGCTTATATTAATTTCTTTTTAATTGACCTATGGTCCGGGCATATAAATTGCTAGCACTTTCACCTTATCTCAAACTATTTCCATTAATCTGTTTAGTCATGTGGTTTAGTACGTTTTCTCAGAGCAGCATGGTTGTTTTCTTCCCTTTGCATTGCTGGCCTCTCTGGTGTCTCTGCTGTGCTCTTTCTATTTATAGAGATTTCTTAGTCTAGTAGCCCCACCCACACTTCCTGTCTGCTTTCTGGCCAATCAGCTTCTTATTAAACTGGTAGGGAGAACAAATCCCACTATAAAAAGTGGCTTACTTTTTAACTGATTTAATGTATTAAGGTGTTTTTGTAAATTTAAGTATAATTCTCCTGATATACATAAACTTAAATTTTAGAATGTAAACTCTGTTATACACACACACACACACACATTGTGAGATAGTATTTGTTTGTTTCACTTTTACTATTTAATTTTAAATGCACCACTTCTGAGAACTCTAACAGGCAATGAAAAAAAAGCTGCAACACATAAGAGGAAAACATTTGCCAAGAAAAACATTTAAGACTCTCAAAGCAAATTGGCTATTTGTTCAGTCATGTGAACAACAAAAGCACTGAGACATTGGAAATACAATAAAATGTTCATGCATAAAAAGGTATGCAGGGAGTTTATATAAAAATAGGAAAGTTTCTATAATATAATTTGCTTTCATGGATTGCAAATAGATAATGAAAATTATTAAAATTCTTAAATTTTTTCTTAGCTTCTTGATTTGATAAATCATATTTTTAAAGTAAATGAATTATAATGGATACTTTTAATTCAATTAAAGTGTCAACTCTAAATGTAAAATATCCTCTAAGCATTGGTACTAAACTAAAGTGAATTATCTAGAACAACAAATCAGAACAGAGATAATAATGATTTCCTCTTGTGATCTTTTAAGTGATGTCTCATCTTACATAGTTATTTAAAACATAGTTACTGAGTAATATTTTGCTTTTTCTCTTCCGTATAATAAAACCATGATGATTTTACACGTCTTTCCAGTTACTTAATCAGAAAGAATACCACTCCTGAAATTACTTAAGAAGGCTGAAACTTAAGAAGTCAATATTGCCTACTTATTTGTACCATGATGAGACTGTATTTGCAGGAACACACAGAATAGAACATTCATAGAAAATAAAAGAATTATTTTATCCATAATTAACAACATGATCTGAGATTTGTACAACTATTAAAACATTAGTGACATATGAAACTACTTATTGTTTTCTGAAGCCTAGAAACATTGTTGATCTATTTTGTTTTCTCATTCAAGTAAGTTGTTTTACTCTTTTAAATGAGTTAGTATTTAAATTTAATCTGCTTTCAAAAAGAGAGATGAGAATAGATGTATTCTGTGTAAAATATGGTACACAAACATAGATGCATATACACATACACACACTGTAAAAAATTGAGGAAACTGTTAAGGGAGCCAGAAGTTTGGATCCTCAGAAAATATATTTGTTGTTAAGTTTGGGGAGAGAGGAAGAGGGAGAAAGAGAGAGAGAGAGAGAGAGAGAGAGAGAGAGAGAGAGAGAGAGAGAGTAAATTTTTGAACTACATGTTCACTTACATGAAATCTTGAGTTAGAACAGTCTTCAGTCTTTGATTTAGCCATTCATGTAATAGTTTTATCACCCTGGCCCTATTCACTTAGAGTCATAAACAAAATAGTTTTTCTCCCGTCTTATGATAACTTGAGGTGTCCATCAATGAAAATGATAATATGGTCAGAGAAAGTCAGAATTTTCAAGCTACTTTTCTCAAAACAATGACAACAACAACAGAAAATGAAATGGCTATTGTTAATCATTCCACAGTTCAAAGTCATTGATGGCATTTGCACATGTTTTTAATCTCATGTATGAAAAACAAATTCTAGTTGGTACTTAACTAAAACTAAGAGACAGCTATTGGGAAAAAAGCTAGAATAGCAGAGAGCAAATAGACTGCAGTTAATTCTCACCCAGCCAACTTCTCAGGGTAAAAAAAAAGTGCTCATCATCTTTAGCCCTCAAAGAAATGCAAATCAAAACAACTTTGAGATACCACCTAACACCTGTTAGATTGGCTAAGATAAAAGGCACAGATGACAGCTTATGCTGGAGAGGATGCGGAGCAAGGGGAACACTCCTCCATTGTTGGTGGGAGTGTAAGCTTGTTCAGCCACTTTGGAATGCAGTATGGCGGTTTCTCAGAAAATTGAGAATCAATCTCCCCAAGGAACTAGCAATACCACTTCTGGGTGTATACCCTAAAGAGGCACATTCACACTCCAAAGGCATTAGCTCAACTATGTTCATAGCAGCATTATTTGTAATAGCAAGAACCTGGAAACAACCTAGATGTCCCTCAACTGAAGAATGGATTAACAAACTGTGGTACATCTACACAGTGGTGTGGTGTACTACTCAGCAGTAAGTAAAAATGATATCCTAAAATTTGCAGGCAAATGGATGGACTTGGAGAATATCCTCTTGAGCGAGTTATCACAATGTCAAAAAGATAAGCAGGGGATGTACTCACTCATTAGTGGTCTGCATACAAACAAACAAGAAAAAAAGCCAAGCATGCCCAAGCTGCAAACTACAACCACTGAACAGGTTAGGATTAGAAACACCCTGGACTGACTCTTCGCATCCCACTCCCCCTAGAGGAACACCTGACTCACTCTTGAGGGAAGGGGGACAAAACTGGATCTGCCAGGAGTGGAGACTGAACTAAGCAATATTGGGACAGTGGAACCATGGGACTGTCTGTTGCCTGCCCAGGGAGGGGATGGGGAATTGTGGAGAAGAAAGAATGACCTGATGTGGCAGGACGGGGAAGGGACCTTGAATAACAATATACAGGGATAGAAAGCATGACTTCTTTGTTCATAATAATAATAAAAAAAAGAAAAAATAGAATTTTCAGCCTGTCTTATTATTTCTACAGAATACGTCAATATCCATCTATGCCTGCTTTAAATATCTTCTTTACACAGTTGTTTCATTTCTGGTACAAGTCTACATTATAATCTTAGAGTTATGCTTAAAGGTGTGAGCTACTACTGTTTGGTAGTTAGGCCTTGTACTCAAAGAAAGTAGAAAGATCTCTGTCTCCTGAGTTATGGGATTAGAGGCTCAAATCACCACTCTTGTCATTCCTCTGCTGGAATTAAAGGTATGAGTTACTCTCTGACCCTCTTGGCTTGACTGCAGGAGGTTCTGTCCTTGATATTCCAGGCAAATTTTATTAAATGTAAATATTACCACACATACACACACACACACACACGCACACACACACACACACACATACACACACACATTACAATTTTATAAAATTAGTGCCCTGCTAAGAAAAGGAATAGTAAGAAGCATGATAGATCAAATATGCATGTAGGATCTCTAATGATATTTGTTTATAGTTGGACATATAAAACATGGCTGTTTCTAAACATTGAATGACTGAAACCCACATGTCAATTCAGTTGCAATAATTCTGGAAGCAGGGTTAAAATAAGAATGTGAAAGGCATTAGAGCTGAGAATACATCTGATGAGTGTATTCCAGATAAAGGAATTCTAAGTACTCTAGATATAAGAAAATACTTTCCAAAAACTAATTCTAGCAGAAACTGGAGGAAAATGTGCTTCACTCATTGACATACAATGAATCCCATAAAGAGAAGCAACAAAGATATGATCAAATTGCACCCTAAGTATGATATAAAGATTACCATAAGAGTTAAATCAGGAGGCCTACACCACTGTTTAAATTTCTTAGCCACATCTACTGTCTTTATATGTATGATACAGACTTATTCCAAATTGATATCTAAACATTTACTGAATTAGCTTTAATATTGGTCTACTGCATTTTACCATTGATCTGCTACTTAATAAAGACTTATTCAACCCTCAAAAAAAATTACCACTTGCTTTGAAGCATTCATTGTTTTGCATTATTTGATCACAAAAATAAATGTAAAGTGATTTTAGAATATATGCTTTATATTAAAAATTCATTATTTTTCATATCAATAAGAAGGTCTCAATTCCCCTACAGTGAGTTAATTTTATTTTAGAATTTCTTATATATCTCTCATGACAATAAATCCTTGTTTTTTATAGACATAAGTGATCTTTATTTTTTCATACTTAGTATAGTGGGAGGAAGATAATGAAGATAAATAAAAAGCAAGGGACAATGTTTGAGTCTCAGCACTGTGTTTTGCTCAATCTATTTATACCTGAATAAGATTGACAGGAGAAAGACAAATTATCTACTATATTTTCCCAAAGAAAAGAGAGCAACATTAATTAGTTATTAACAAATTAGTGGCATTTATGGATAGGATCTAGTTGATAGGGCACTCTTTGCTGTTTTTTTTTTTTTTTTTTTTTTGTGTGTGTGTGTGTGTGTGTTATGATTTGAGGCAAATTGCATAATGTCTAGCTCTTTTAAACATTTATTTATAAAGGTTTTTTTTTTAAATATATACCACTGTTCACCCTCCATTCCCTCCTCTCAGTCTTCCCCCAGCTTTTCCCCATCCCCCATCCATTCCCCAAAGAGGGCAAAGAGCTTCATTGTGGGTCAGTTCAGTCTGGCATATCCAGTAAAGTAGGTCAGAGTCCCTCATTTCAGTATTAAGGCTGGGTTAGATATTCCTCTGTAGTGAATAGGTTTCAAAATGTCAGTTAAGTCACCAAGAACATACGCTGATTCTACTGCAAGAGCCATCCCAAACTGCCCATGCCATTTGATAGTCATCTACATTTGGAGAGTTTAGTTTCTTTTCTTGAAGGTTCCTCAGAGATTGGTTCTGAGTCAGTGATTACCCCAATGGAGTAATACTCAGCAGAAAAATAAATCCTACAATTCCCAGGCAAATGAATGGATTTGGAGACCATTATTATGAATGAAGTAACACAAACCCAGAAAGATAAACATGGTATGTATGCTCAATGCCTAGCTTTAAAAAATTTTTGCTGAAATATGCTGCCCGCATTCATACAGAATTGAAATGAAGTTGATTCCTTATGAATGTATTTGAAAAGAAGTTTAGGTTTATGTGCTTATGTTTTGTTACTGTGGTTGTTGCTTCCTTTATTATTTCACTGTAAACCAAACTTTGTACAAACTTAGAAGTGTTTCTAAACCTAAGTTATTTAAGATATATAGTATTTGGAATTATTTTTTCTGGATACAAAAATTTGATTAGTATTTTCAAAGTTATGTACTAAAATTTTTCTTTAAAAGAAATAAAATCATTAAATGCAACAATAAGAAATTCAAAATCTCATAATCATTAAGTGAGATAAATATTTGTTCTACAAACCTTGAAATGAGTACACAATGCAGTCTTATATGCCAGCAATGTTTATTCACAGAAGTGTAAGCCTATAGCAAAATTGGTATCCTATTTACTAAGAAGATTTAATAATATATATGATTACATAAATACATAATTTAAAATGCATATAATAAATACATAAAAATATATTTAAAATTTCGTTAAGTAGATTTGTGAATAAGGACAGTTTCCAACAGTACCACCTATTTTTCTTCAGTTTTCAAAGATAGTCTTAACATATTATGTCTATAATTTTTCCTATATTTAATCAAAAGCATTTGTGATTAATTTGAGGTTGATATTACAATGATGACAGGGAACAGCTTTAAAACAACTAATGTTTGTAGACTTTCAATTCATCAAGGTATCTTCTGAGTAGCGGTACAAATTTGGTTATAATTTATCTTTCAAATTATGGTATTGAGTTCATTTGAAAAGAGGAGAATTGCGCCTCTTAATGTGTGACACTTAGTGAGGAGTCATAAATAAAATTCTGCTTAAGGCACATGAGTAACTGTAGATAGACCAAACTGCAGATAACCACCAGATTACAGCTTAGTAAATAAATTGAGTTTAATGAAGTTACGTACAGAACTGGGATAAAGAGTTACTTAATAGAGTGAAAATAATTTAAAAACAGCTAAATGTGAACTGATTGAAAGTTCACACACTCTAGAAAATCTAAGGCACACTATATAGCATGCATGCATCAAGACAGATTGAAGAGTATCCTTTATAGTCAGATTAGTCAGACTCTGCTTTAAAGCTGATCATTCTGAGGCTCATCTGAACATTTCATTATGTCTGAGATCTTCTTGTAGTTTGCCTTCTCTGAGTTTGTTTATTGCCTCTGAGAGAGAACTTTGTGAATATGGTCAGCTTCAGGGACTCCTGAAGGTAATTTGAGTTCATAATGAGCTTCATCACTCTTAGAACACTTTGTTGCTTTATGTCCCTGTAAACATTCTGTCCCAATACATCATGTTGTTAGCAACAATTTTTTCAGAAACTTAGAATGATTCTGTTCTAGGTATAAGTGTTTAATAGCAAAGGAAACTGTCATGCAACTCTACTTCCAATATTCATTTTTTTAATTGAGAAAAACAATAGTCAAAATGACTAGAGCACACAAAATTTCAATATCCTCTCATTTTAAGTGTATTATTATAGTACCCATTTCTGATTTTATGACATAATTTTTTTCATCAAAAACAATTTAAAGGAGGATTTATCTTGACTCATAATCCATCATATAAGAAAAAATAATAAAAATCAGCTTAAATTGGGTGAGCATATTGAATCAATATCAAGAAGCAGAAAAAGTGAATACTGATGTTCAGTTTACTTTTTCATTTTTTATGTAGTTTAAGCCAGTATGAGAAAACAATGTCAATGATAGCAGGTAAGTATTTCTAGGTAAATTAACCTGAACAAAACTATCACTTTCAGGCATGTCCAGAGGTGTATATTCCTGGTGATCCTAAATTTTTCATAAAGTTGACAACTGAGATTAGTCCACAAATATATCCATTATAGAAAAACAAATTTTATTGTTAATACACACACAGAGAAATGCATGCATGCATGCAGGCACATAAACACACACACACACACACACACACACACACACACAAGAGACTTTAGTTAATTTGAAACATAAGATATTAGGATTGAAGTCATTCTATAAAGAAATAAGATATTTGAAACAAAAAAGTAGCAGGGGATATATACAAATCAATCTGATTGCTGTAAAACTAAATTATTTTCCTTCTAGACATGTGAATATAATTTTACAAACATAGCTATCAGGCAAAAATGTTATTACAGTTGAAGAATCAATCATACAGATTTACCTATATGTTATTTAATCAAAATTTTTTTCAGGACTTTAAAAATAATTCTAAAATATATTATATTTCTCTCAAATTGAATTTATCTTAAAAATAAATGAATATGAGAGGACTGATAACTGAGTTTGATGGGGCGCATGATTTAAAAATCACCAAATAGTTAATATATAAAGAAATATATATGTTTGTTTAAAAAAATAAATGAATAAATTTATAAGTATAATTTAAGTATTTAGTTATATAAAGCAACTAGAATCCTTGTTGCAAATTGACCTAAATTCTGCCATTTACAGCTATCTATAACATTTGAATATATGCCTACAGTTTATTATATATTATTTCTGACAAAAATTACTGAAAGATTTGTGTAGTTGCAATAGTTCCTATTTCAATCACACCTTTTTGTTGTATTTTTCAGTGGATGAACAATGTTTTCAATTATTTATTTCACAAAGTTATTTCTTACTGACAACGTGAAAAAATTAGGAAGATGTAAAGAAATTTACATATCTGCAATTCAATAATACTCAATAACACTCAGATTTTACCTCTCATCTCTCAAATATTATTTACCACATGAAAGAACACAAAAAGGTGTTTACTTACCATTTACTAAGTAACATACTTTGTTGGATTTTCTAATGGATCACTAATTTTTATTTATTTTTTATATTTTCATTTTATTTATTTATTTATTTTTATGTTTGACTATTTCTTGCCATTTCTTAAAAAGCCCTCATAAAGTTTAAGTTTCAAAACACTGTGGCTCTTTCTTTGAGCCTTACCTGCAACCCTGAGGCTAGTTCCCTAGGATTGCACTAGGGGTGAATGTCAGGATGGATTGGAAGAGAAAAGAAGGCGCAAGCAGAGGAATACATGGGAAAAAAAAATGTCCTTTAAAAAAGAAAGAAAGAAAGAGAGAGAGAAGGAGAGAGAGAGAGAGAAAGAAAGGAAGAAAAAAAGAAAAAGACAAGATCAATCTCCTCTCATTGTATCCCACTATCTATTCCAGGGAGGGCAGGGGTCCCACTATGGGTCAGTTCAGTATGGTGTTTAAGTATTTAAGGTAGGTTCAATTCCTTCATTCCAATATTAAGGTTGGGTTAGGAGTTTCTCTGTAAAGAATGGGCTCCAAAATGCCAGATCATGCACAAGTCTATAGTCTGATCATACACCATGATGCTCTACATATTGCTCGTGCCAACTGATAGTCATCTACCTTTGGAGGGTTTAGTTCCTTTCCCTGAAGATTCCCCAGTGGCTGTTCCTGACTCAGTGAGCTCCAAATAGCTCCACTCAGCTATTTCTATGTGTCTCCTCCTCATGTTCCTGGTCCCTCTGCCCATATACACTCTCCCCTCTCTCTCTCTTCAGGTGGACAGAGGGCTTGACCTAGGGCTTAGCTATGAATATCTGCATCTGTCTCTATTCATTGCTGGAAGAAAGTTCTATAATGACACTAAGGTTGGTCATTTATTTAAAACAGGGGAAGTCCTGTTTAGGCACCCCTCCACTAGTGGTTGGAGTCCTAGCTAGGGACATCTTGTGGTTTCTTGGAGGTTTCCCTAGCACCTGGCCTCTTTCCAACTTCCCAGTGGTTACCTCTATCAAGATATCCATCTATTTTTGTCCCTCTTTGTTGCTCCTCTCAATCAACAATATCCAACTCTCATGATTTATTCCAATCTCTCCTTGATCACTATCCATCATGACCCAGTATACTCAGGAGATCTCTGTTTTCTTTTCCCAAGGAGATCCCTGAATATCTCTGCACCACCTTACAACTGACAGAACGGCTAAGATTAAAGACATAGACAACAGCCTATGCTGGAGAGGTTGCAGAGCAAGGGGAACACTCTTCCATTGTTTGTAGGAATGTCAGCTTGTTCAGCAACTCTGGAATGCAGTATGATGGTTTCTCAGAAAACTGAGAATCAATCTCCCCAAGGATCCAGCAATACCAGTACTGGACATATATTCTAAAGGTGCGCATTGGCACTTCAAAGGCATTAGCTCAACTATGTTCATAGCAACATTATTTGTAATAGCAAGAACCTGGAAACAAACTAGATGCCACTCAACTGAGGAATGGATTAACAAACTGTGGTACATCTACACAATGGAGTACTACTCAGCAGTAAGAAAAAATGATATCCTAAATTTTGCAGGCAAATAGATGGATATGGAGAGTATTCTTCTGAGTGAGGTATCACAAACCCAGAAAGATAAGCAGGGCATGTACTCACTCATTAGTGGACTCTAAACAAAAAAGCAAAAAGTAAAACATATCCAAGCTTCAAACCACAACCACCGAACAGCCTGGCATCTGAAGCACCTTGGACCAGAACCTTGGAGTCCATTCCTTACAGAATATTCCTGACTCAATATTAATGTTCAGATGAAGAAAGCAGACTTGCCTGGACTGGATGCTGAACTAAACCACCTTGGGACCTGGGGACCTCCTACCCCCGCTGGGGAGGAGAAAAGGAGATGAGGAGAAGACAGAGTTACTGAGAGGGGCGGGAAGGGAAAGGGCATTTGAACAAGGGGATACATGGATAAAAAAATAAGACCTCATTCCTAATAATAATAATAATAATAATAATAATAAAAACAACACTAAAAGAAAAATATTAAAAAATGGCCCTTATAGAGATTGGACACGAAAATAGATATTAAGTATTTGGTTAAAGGTTTTCAGCTATTTGTAATTCTTCTGTTGAGAAATACCTTTAAATCCCTTTTTAACTCTGAATCCCATTTTTTAATTTGATTATTTGGGGTTTTGGCCTTTAGTTTCTTGAGTTCTCTATATATTTTAGAAATTAATCTTCTGTCAGATGTAGGGTTGGTGAAGATCTTTCCCATTCTATAGGCTGTTGTTTTAGCTTATAAGCTGTGTCTTTGCCTTATAGAAGCTTCTCAGTTTCAGGAGGTTCCATTTATTAATTGTTGTTCTTAGCGTCTGTGCTACAGTTGTTATATTTAGGAAGTGGTGTCCTGTGCCAATGCATATTTTCATTTGAATTGAATTGCATCTGTAAATTGCTTGTGGTAAGAGTGACATTGCATACTATTAATTTTACTGATACATGAACATGGGATGTATTTCTATTTTCTAGTACCTTATTTAATCTTTTCCTTCAGAGTTTTGAATTTTTCATTTAGAAAATAGAGAAATAAAATAATGAGTAGATGCTATGATTGAGGAATGAGGAAGAAACAAAACACCATGGTTGTTTGTTAATGCCTCAAAGAACATATTACTTCATACTAACCTAAAATTACATACAATATATAGTGTTTGTGAATGTAAATATAAAAAAAATACAATTTGGCCTAAATCCCATCCAAGAACCATTGGTTAATACCCCTTCCAATACCAGCCACGAGAAAATTCCTTGTTGTGTAAATTATATTTGTGATTATAGTACAAACCTTGAGCCTAATATCTTGGAAAAGTTGAAATATCAGAGTAATAGAGAAACAAAACACAGCCACTTCTTACTCAGCCAATTCCTCAGGCCTCTCTCCATGAATCCTCCAACTCCAAACCTCTCCATCCTCCGTCAAAATGGGAAGTGGTAGACCTAGGGAAGAACTTCTGCCTTCTTGTACTCATCCTTCCTCCTCTGCTCAGCTATCTCAATTCTTGGGATTTCAATCTCTATCTCAAAACTTTCCTAGTGCTAGGAATAAAGTTTGTGTGCCACCACTTGCTGGCTCTGTTTGACCTTGACTCACAGAGATCCATAGGACCTCTATGTGCCGTAATTAAAGGTATGGTTCACACTCCCTGACTCTCGGGGCTTGGCTCTGTGGTTGGCTCTGTCCTCTGATATTTAAGACCGTTTTTATTGAATATACAATATGTCATCACAACTCTTTTTGAATGGTTGGTCTGAGTAACCCAAATTCATTTAAAAAACAGTTTAGATTCATTGATGTAGCTCTCCATTGCCTTTCAGGGATTGAGAATTAGTTCTTATTCCTAAAGACATCAAACACTTAAACATTTGACTCAGATAACTGAAGCTGACTAGAAAACCTTTTTCCTCTGCTTTTGCTTTCATGGTTCCAGCAAATACAATGCAAGTAACCAAGAGAGGGAGGAAATTAAACAAATCTTCTCACCTGTAGCACTCTGAGCCACACACCATTTACCAGGATGGTAAGACATGCTTTAAAGCACATTAGTTGCATTCACATTTCACTGGCAAGCAAACTTGTTTAATTGGATTTAAGCTTCACTCAGCAAAAGAAAACACGTGTTTTCTACTAAAAACCTATCAGTCTTTTAGGGATTAGTGAGGTCATAATCCTCATAAAAGAATCTACTGCTGCCACTTCCCAACAGCATAACTTCTTATCACATTTTTAATCCTATTTTTATCCACATAGATGAGTTCACCTAGCTCATCTTATCAAAGAGTCTTCTTTTTACAGGAAAAAAAGAGAAAACTATCACAGGAAACTACAAATGAACACCATGAAGAGGTCAATGGATCCTGGGTAGTCTGGCCTCGGTGGATGAAGCTACAACAAACTTCCCGCTGATATGGCTCAGGGAACACTGTGACAGAAGGGAGAGAAAGATTGTAAGATTCAACATACCACGAAGACTGCTATGCAACAGTGTTTCCTAGAAATGGTTGCAAAAATGACTGAAATAATCATGTTATTAATGATAAAATTATTTTACCTTGTAGTGGTGAAGAATTTGTAATGTCTTACCACTGGACAAAGAACTACAGGATTCTATTGACAACTGAAATGAGAAAAATCTTCTCCCTGTGATAGAATCCTTGTTTGCCCAATACAGGCTGCCCAGTCTTGAAAGTATTGCATGCAAACAACAAAAAAATGGTTTCATCAGATTTACAATATGTCTAGATAACTGCACAAATAGTCACACACACACACACATACACACACACACACACACATACACACACACACACACACATACACACACACACACACACAGATACCCTGCAATACATGTATACCACATAATCAAGTAAACACAAGCTATCAGCATAAAATTGGGGATTAGATAGGTTCTAGGGAGGGTAATTGGTAGGGACTCAAATGACTAAATTGGAGAACATTGCAACTTTATTCCAGTAAAAAATATTCTAGAGGGATATATAAATAACTGAAAAATGAACACCACAAAAACCTAAATTTTATTACCAAAAAATGGATAATGAACAGATAGATCTCAAAAGAAGAACCCAAAATAATAAGTATTTTCAAAAACTAAACACTTTTTGTCATTATAGAAATATAAACTAAGACTATTTTTTATTCCTTTGTGTTAGAGAATTCTAATTGAGATCATACTCACAATATCATAGATATTGAATTTCATAATTGTGAATTGGCAGTGACAGAACTCATTAGTATTTATTGAGCTATGTTTTGATGAGTGCCTAATTTATTTTTGATAAACATAATAACACGTAATTATCAAAACGTAGAGAAGATAGCTAAGAAAGTGGGTCAGCAGTTAAGTTACATGTCACCAAGCCTGGTGACCTGAGTTTGATCTCTGTTGTCCACATCGTAGAAGGATGGAGAGAACCTATAACTGCAAGTTATGCTCTAAGTTCTGCATATATACTATGGTACATGCACACTATGCATACCAATGAATGCATGCTAATATCTCAGGATAGCTATCAGTTCTTGAGACAGTTTGAGAAGAGTGGGTACTATTGTTCTTTTCAAAATGTGCTCTTAAACAAAATAAATATTTAGCTCTTTAAATTTTTTCTTTCTTTTCTAATGTGTATAATTTTGTTAAAAGTTTATAAGTAAATGTGCAATAAACATGTATATTTACTATTTCTTCCAAGTTCATTATATACTTATATGACCTTTTTTCTGAAAAATTTTTTTGTGTACAATCCTTTTTATTATGTGAACAATTATACATCTGTAGACTGTCCTGAGTTATGGCCTATTTTGTTACTTTTTAAGGGGCCGGAGGGGGAAGGGAGTTTCAGCAAGGGTATACATGGGTTAAAAATATGACTTTATTCATAATAATAAATAAATAAATTATTTTTGCTCAGAAGTGATATACATTGTGTGTAAGCTCCAGTTTTAGTTAGAGTTGTGATATTCAGAATTTTCTTACACTGTTGAACAGTAAGTACTGCTTTCAACCAATAGCTATGCCACTGAATATAATAAACACTGTGAAATGAATGTAGCTAAGCAAATACCAATATGATTAGTCAAGCTTCTTCAACATTCTTTCAGAAAGATCAGTTTGGGTCTTTTCTTTGTTGTAGATGGGGATTTTGGATCATTGCTCCCTCCAGTGGCTCATAACCTTGCAGCTGTTATAACTCCTATAAATGAGTCAGCTGTTCTTAAATTCCATGTCAGGCCACAACAAGGTCAGTATATTATTAGAATTAAATCATGTTCTTTGTTGATTATGTATAAAGGTACATTCCTTGATGTGTACTGTTTACTTCTTTTGAAATGGTATTTGCTCATCATAAATCTTCTGTGTCTTGTCATTCCAAACATTTTTTTTTCTGACACTGTCCTGTATTTTCTCTCATTGCTTACCTTCAAAAACTTTGTGTATGTTTTGGAGACCAGCCTTTTTAACACCTATGTCTTTTCAAATTCTTCTCCATCCATTCTTAAAATGTATTTCTGGTTTTTTATGGGGTAAATATTTTATATTTTACTGAAATACAATTTATAAATTTTGTTTTATTGTTCTCTGATAAGTTAGTACCAATAGGTACCAATAGTATCTACCTGTGTGGCCTTTTAAGAATTCTGAAGTTTTATATTTTGCATTTGAATCTATCTTCTATTTTCAATTACTTTTTAAACAATATATGATTTGTATTTACAGTCTTTGCTTTAAGAAGGAGTTTAAAAATGTTTTGATTTTGTCACCTCTCTAGTTATTATTACTGCAAACCCTCAGTCTCTTTTACTATGTGACAAACTTACACACACAGATACATATACAACTCTATTTTTCCTCAGACAATATCTCTTTCTAAATGGACTTGTTCCTAATTAATGTGAAAGTTTTCTCCTGCTGTATGATGTTTTCCAGAGAGACATAAATAGATATCTATTCACCCAAGATAAGTTTTTGACAACAGGCCAAAGAAACTATTCAGTTCAAGTCTAGGTTAGTTTGCCAGTCAGTTTATTGAAGTTACTCACAGAAGTGTCAATGAGGAATTACTGGAGAGTAGGTCACTCAAGGCAACTCATTGGAAAGTCAACCTCAGAAATGGTAACTCAAAAATCTCTGTCCATGGGATTTCCTAAATAATATCTGGGGAGCTTGAGTGCTCTATGCCTGAAAGATATTCTTTTCAGCAATATTTTCTAGCTGAATTTTCTGTGATTTTTCTGACAAGGAAACATCTACTACTTTTCAGAGAATCTTAGCACAGTTCTCAATGCCCATTGCTGGATGCTCATAACTGTTTCTATAGTTACAGAGATGACACCCTCTCCATGACCTCTACAACATCCACAAGCACATGCCCAATGCACATAGGTATACATATGAATAAAAGTAATAATTAATCTTTAAAAAATCAATTATATTTATTAAATTATTTACATTTAGTATTTTAAAATGTAATGAGAATAAAATTACTTTAAATATTCTTCAATAAAATGTTTAATCAAAAAATATCTTGCCTTTGATATTTGTAAAATATTATGAATTGGTAAATAAATCTCTTCCTAAATGTGACCCTAAACATGAAAATGTCAAAGAGTGAAAAACAACATTATAAATGCATCTCTGGGTGTTAATTTTTATATATTACTATACAAATAATTGAACTAAAAGTCAAATTGACAGTTAAGGTATTTACATCAGGACCAGATTATCTCCTAGGCTTTCTTACTTGATATATTTGGGAAAATTGAAATACTTTTCACTTATTTTTCCCTGACTTATTTATCTATCTTTTTATTAGTAGACAATGAAATTAAATACTATGTATTCTTTGTTAATTATTTTATAGTGGGTATGGTAAGTTTTAAACACACTCAGATATTTGTATAATTTATCACACATTTTTCTGCCCACTCTTAACACACAATTTTGTGATAAAATCTATGTATGTTACCATCTCCATTTTAAATAATGAACATATAAGTTACTAAAATAACCCCTTTTGCATTTATTGCCATGGCCAGAGAGGGTGGTAAGATTCAAGTATGTTGGTATCGGAGCTCAAAGTTAGGCCTTCAAGCTTTTGAAGCAAGGAGTTTACCTACTGAGTTTACCTACTGACCTCTTACCTCAGCCCCTAGTCTGTGTACTTGAGCAAATCACTCATTACTTTCCCTTCACAGGTTATCTATGAAATGCTATTGCTACCTACTCATATATTAAAGTTTATAAGCTTGTTTATATGATAAATGAAAGAATATACAAACATTCAGATGACAATATGAATATAGATATGTCTGTGTATATTTTATTGCAGCCACATAGACCCACAGAAAGGTAAGCTTCTCCCATATATATCATTAGATTGATAAAGTTTATATTTGTAGCATCCCACTGTAGTTCATGAGTAGTAAGGTTAGAATAATTATTCAGTGTTTGGAGTATTTAACAAGTTGAAAAATGCCTTTCAGAAACAATTGGCCTTTCTTTTAAATTTGACTATGAATCCATAGTTATTATCTGGTAATGTCAGTATTCAGTACAGAGCTCAGAGAAGTTCTTGTAATTACCAATACTATTTTGCATATTTTCAGCATGTTTTTATTCCAACAAATCTCAGGAAGAGAGCTTTTTGACCTGTTGGAGGCAGCCTGCCTTCCTCGTCCTTAATGTTTCCAGGTGGTACTTTAGGAAGGCAGGTTGGGGCTTGTCCTCCTAGCATGCAAAGAAAGACTGTGAACAGCTTTGTTACATCTTGATGGAATGTTTGGACACTTGACTCACTCCATAGAAGAAAACTGTCTGGACCCTGGTGTGAAATTTTGCTTACCACTAGCTATCCACTTTACACTGATAAAATTTCTGGCTTTTAAAATTCTGCTTATAATCTTAAAAAAATGCCTGCCTTGATGTACATGTATGACAGCCAGTCTACACTTTTCATAAAACAGTGTGTTCTATAGGGAAAAAGTGGATCTTGAAAATATTAAGCAATAGTCTAATTAACAAAGCTGCTTTATAGAATATTTTAAAAGTTAATTCTTTCAAAGACTGGAATTAGCCCAGTGGATAAAGGGTCTTCTTACAAAGTCAATGTCCTGAATCTATTCATGAAACCCACAGGGTAGAAGAAGAAAATATAGTCAACTAATACAACTTTTCCTGTGACTTCTACATATATGTCATTAAATGTGACACCACCTATAAAACAAATAAATAATACAATTTTTATAGTTAATTTTATATAGAGCGATGATAATATTTTAGTAAGCCATACAGATATTTGCATTAGTTATATGAAGTAGATGATAAACTTAAAGGGAATAATGTGGGGCATAGTGTGGTACACAGAATATCCTTGGAAACAAGCATTACACTATTATTTTAATATTTAATTATATATAGAAAATAATGGTTATATGTATAATGCAAAAATGCAAATCTTGAGGTTGGAAATGAAGTTTATGCTTCTGTTGCTACAGCTTGAGCATCTATAAAATCAATCCATAAATTGAAGACATGAAACTAACCAATCGAGATAATAAAGATGGCAAAAAAGAACCAATGACTCATTTAGTATTAAAATGAAATATTGTAAAAGTGAGAACTTCATTTGTATAGTCTTATATGTATTCTCCTAGTTACTCAAAATTTCAAAATTTTGCTGCCTCCTGTACATAGATTATGGCTTTGGTATGTTCTATCTACTTCATAAGAACTTGATATTGAATAAGTAGTCATAGCTCAGAGTTGACTGAATTTCTCTGTTGTATTTACAGTCCAGATAACTGAGAACTTTTATATTTTATTACTTACTTGTAAATAAAAAATTTATAAGGAGATGATAAGTGGCAAAGGAAAAGATGCATAAGCATGAAGAATAATTTTATTTGGGCAATGAATGTGGGAGAGACTTTTAAAAATATTTCAATTATTCTGTATGTATAAAAACTTTCATATCAAAATTTCCATATAGAAAGGAGTAAGTGCTGCACATGAAAGTGCTAATTTTCTTTGTTATGACTGAAAACCTGAAGCAGGGCTTTTTGGGGGGAGAGAATAAGTAGCTGGAAAGCAAAATGACCTTCTTTTAGAAAAATAATAAAAATGGTAAAACTCATTATATGCTTTCACATTTCTGACTATGGGAGAAAATGGAAGGAGTGGGGGCCCTTTGGAGGACTGCTATACTGTACAGATGCTTGAAACCATGTCACTTTATAAGAACTAGTATTTCTGTATTTATGTTACTCATTTTGTATCTTGCAGACAACAACTAATCTATATTTCAACTATTTAAAATTTCTATATCAATTTTAAAGATACATACACTTTGCCATTTATTACCCTGTAAATTACCCTTGAAAGTCAGTATTGGCCTTTTTTGTTAATAACATATTTTTGTCAGAAAACTCAATTTGCATTTTATCTAGGATCATAAATACAGTTAAGTCATCTGAATATGGTTTAAATCTTAATAAACAGAGTGGAAGGAAGAAGAGAGGAGGTAAATTACTTGTTTTGATTTTTACACTTCATATCAATAGCTATATCTACTTACAAATATATAAATAAACAATTGAAAATATTTCTTTATAGCAAGCATTTATAAATTTAAAATTAAATTTTAGCCCATCTGTACTATGGACAGTTAGACTTTCTTATAATTTTTTCTTTATTTTTAATTGAATTTTATATATTTAAGGAAGTATAATTTCTCTACAGTATTGGATAAAGCCTCTGAAGTCATATGAAGTCTCTTTCTTTTTATTATTATTATTATTATTATGAATAAAGAAGTCAGATTTTCTATCCTTGTATATCCTTATTCAAAGTCCCTTCCTCCTCCCACCACATCAGGTCATTCTGTATTCTCCACATCTCCCCATGGGCAGACAGTCCCAATGTACCAACGCCCCAATATTGCTTATTACAGGCTCCACCCCTGAAAAATCCAGTTTTCTCCCCCCAGCATCAAGACTGAGTCCGGTGTTCTTCTAGGGGAAGTGGGATCCAAGGAGTCAGTCCAAGATGTTTCTGATCTCAAGCTGTTCAGTGGTTGTGGTTTGCAGCTTGGGCATGCTTGGTTTTGTTTTGTTTAGAGTACACTAATGAGTGAGAACATCCCCTGCTTGTCTTTCTGGGCTTGTGATACTTCGCTCAGGAGGATATTCTCCAAATCTATTCATTTCCCTGCAAATTTTAGGATATCATATTTTCTTACTGCTGAGTAGTACACCACACCACTGTGTAGATGTACCACAGTTTGTTAATTCATTCTTCAGTTAAGGGACATCTAGGTTGTTTCCAGGTTCTTGCTATTACAAATAATGCTGCTAAGAACATAGTTGAGCTAATGCCATAGGAGTGCAACTGTCCATCTTAGGGTATAAACCCAGAAGTGGTATTGTTGGGTCCTTGGGGAGATTGATTCTCAGATTTCTGAGAAACCACCATACTGCATTCCAGAGTGGCTGAACAAGCTTACACTCCCACCAACAATGGAGGAGTGTTTCCCCCTCCAGAATAGGCTGTCCTCTGTGTCTTTTATCTTAGCCAGTCTGACAAGTGTCAGGTGGTATCTCAAAGTTGTTTTGATTTGCAGTTCTCTGATGGCTAAAGATGATGAACACTTTTTCAAGTGCCTTTCAGCCATTCGTATTCTTCTGAGAATTCCCGTTTTAGATCTGAATCTCTTTTTTAAATTGGGTTATTGGAGGTTTTGGGCTTTAGATTCTTGAGTTCTTTATATATTTTAGAGATAAATCCTCTATCACTTGTAGGGTTGATGATAATCTTTTCCCATTCTGTAGGTTGTTGTTTTGTCCTATTGAGAGTGTCTTTGGCTTTTCAGAAGCTTCTCAGCTTCAGGAGAAATCACTTATTGATTGTTGTTCTTAGTGTCTGTGCCATTGGTGTTATATTCAGGAAGTGGTCAACTATGTCAATTTATAGAATGGTATTTACCACTTTCCTTTCTATCAAGTTCAAAGTGGCTGGGTTTATGTTGAGGTCTTAGATTCACTTGGATTTGTGTTTTGTGCAGGGTGACAGTCTTTGATCTCTTTGCATTTTTCTACACACTACCATCCAGCTGTGCCAACACCATTTGTTAAGTATGGTATCTTTTTTCCATTGAATATTTTGGGCTTCTTTGTCAAATATCAGGTATTCAAAGGTTTTTGCATTAATATCAGGATCCAAAATTCTAGTCCATTGATCCACAAGTCTGTTTTATACCAGTACCAGGGTGTTTTTATTACTGTATCTCTATAGTAGAATTTGAAAACAGGGATGTTGATGCCCTGAGGTTCTTTTGTTGAGTAAAATTGTTTTCGAAATCAATAGGTATCTACAGAAGGTAACACCCAAATGCAAAGGAATATACATATTTCTCAGCTCCTCATGGAATTTTCTCTAAAACTGACCACATAATTGGTCATAAAGCAAATATCAGCAGATACAAAAAATGAAAATAATCCCTTGTAACATATCGGAACACCAGGGCCTAAAGTTAGAGTTCAACAACGTCAACAATCAAAGAAAGCCTACCAACTTATGGAAACTAAACATCACTCAGCTGAACTACCTCTTCATCAAGGAAGAAATTAAGAAAGAAATCAAAGTCTTCCTAGAATTTAATGAAAATAAATCCATAATATGTTGAAACTTTGGGACACAATGAAAGCAGAATGATGAGGAAAATTCATAGCGCTAGTTGCCTATATGAAAAACCTAGAAAAAAAATCTCACACTAGAGAACTAACAGCTCAGCTAAAAGCCTTAGAACAATTAGAAGCAAACTCAACTAGATGGAGTAGACAGCAGAAAATAATCAAACTTAGAGCTGAAATCAATACAATTGAAATAAAAGAACAATACAAAGAATCAATGAATCAAAGAGTTGGTTCTTTGAGAAAGTCAACAAGATTGATAAACCCTTTTCCAAACTAGCCAAAAAGAAGATAGAGAGTGTCCAAATCAAAAAAATCAGAAATGATAAGGGGGACATATCAACAGACCCCCAGGAAATTGAGAGAATTATCAGGTCATACTTTGAAAATCTATATTCCACAAAAATAGAAAATGTAGACGAAATAGAAGACTCTAAACAAACAAACAAACAAACAAACAAGAAAAAAAGCAAAGTATGCCCAAGCTGCAAACCACAACCACTGAACAGCTTCGGATCAGAAACACCTTGGACTGACTCCTTGGATCCCACTCCCACTAGAGGAATATATGACTCAGTCTTGAGGTTGGGGAGAGAAAACTGGATCTGCCAGGAATGGAGGGTGAACAAAGCAATACTGGGACAGTGGGACCTTGGGACTGCCAGCTGCCTGCCCAGGGAGGGGATGAGGAGTTGTGGAGAAGAGAGAATGACCTGATGTGGTGGGAGGGGAAGGGACCTTGAGTAAGGGCATACAAGGATAGAAAGGCACATGAAAAAGTGCTCAACATCTTTAGCCCTCAGATAAATGCAAATCAAAGCACCGTTGAGATACAACCTTATTATACCTGTCAGATTGCCTAAGATTAAAGACACAGATGACAGCCTATGGTGGAGAGGTTGCAGAGCAAAGGGAACACTCTTCCATTGCTGGTGGGAGTATAAGCTTGTTCAGCCACTTTGTAATGCAGTATGGCAGTTTCTCAGAAAACTGGGGTCAATCTCCCCAAAGATTCAGCTATGGCAGTACTGGGCATATACCCTAAAGGTACATTGGTACAACAAAGGCATTAGCTCAACTATGTTCATAGCAGCATTATTTGTAATAGCAAGAACCTGGAAACAACATAGTTGCCTCTCAACTGAAGAATGGATTAACAAACTCTGGTATACCTATCTACAAAATGGAGAATTACTCAGCAGTAAGAAAAAATGATATCCTAAATTTTGCAGGCAATTGGATGGTTTTGTTGAATATCTTCCTGAGTAAGTATCACAAACCCAGAAAATAAGCAAGGGATTTACTCACTCATTAGAGGACTCTAAACAAAAAAGCAAAGCAAAGCATGTCCAAGCTGCAAACCACAAACACTGAAATGCTTGGGATCTGAAACACCTTGAACTGACCTTCTTTGATCCCATTTCTTCCAGAGAAACATCTGACCCCGTCTTAATGTTGGGGTGAAGAAAGTGGATCTGCCAGGAGTGGATGCTGAACTAAGTCATATTGTAATCTTGGGATCTCCTGTCCTTTCTGGGGAGGAGATAAAGAGATTTGAAGAAGAGAGAGTAACCAGTAGGGGTGGGAGGAAAAAGGGAGCTTGAACAAGATATTGATGGATAAAAAAACATGACTTTATTCTTAAAAAATAATAAATAGAAAACCAAAAAATCAATTTATCTAGCAAGACACCCTGTACTTAGAAAAAACAAAAGCAATTATTTTAAATCACACATAAATTTGCATATACATTTCTGTATACCCTTGCTTATATGTATGTAGGATATATACCAAGTTACATATATGAATATACTTGCACTTGCATGCTATTTTCATATCAATGCCGAAATACTACTTTTCAGGTTCTGAAAAGTCATACTACACTTGAGATTTTGAAGCTTTCCAATGGGATGCATGTGATACAATGATCAACCAGAGATTTTCCTGCTTTAAATTTAAAGTGCAAAGGTTTGATAAAATGTATTTTTTTCTGAATGTAAGCATGTATCAGGATTTGGTAATGAAAAAATGAAAGTATGGTCAAAAGACCTGCTCATCCATTATGCCTGTAAATAGTATCAAGCTGTTCAGAAATCTGGGTCAATCTGTCTGCCCAGTGCATGACAGCACAGCATAACTGCATGTTGTCAACCAAATTACTTATGTTCTTCTTGTATTTCCAACTTTGTAAATCTTTCTGGGGCTTGGCATGGTTGGGCTGTCTTTTACACATGTTTCTGTGGGAAGAATTGCACCTACTTTATGTTTGTATGCACTCTTTTGGGTGTCTGCTCCTCACTTTTGGTACATTGGTTTATTAGATTCTTATAGTTTCTGTCATGTATTTATATTTTTATACATGCTAAAGAGTAACAGATTGTATTTGTATATGCTAGCAACTTGTAAAAGTTTCCAGTTTGTAGGTCAATTTTTATAGTGATTTTTGCCACATTCAAGAACATTTTGTTTTGTCCCATTTGTCTGTTTTCTTTATGATTTACTCATAAGCAGAGAAATTATCATTTGTAATTTAACAGCAAATGTCTTTTCTAGGCCCAAGGTCAAAAATCAATATTTTATTTGTATTTTTAAATTTTGGTGTTTTTAATTAAGATAGAACTACATCACCCTCTATGCCTTTTCTCCTTTCAACCTTTTCCATCTATCATCCACTGAATCCCTCCTGTACCTTCTAACTCTCAAGTTGATAACTTTGTTTTATTTACTACTGTTTTACATTTTGTATAAATGCTCAAATACAAATAAATAAGACCTGCTGAGTCCAAAAAGATTAAAATTTAATGTTCAGAAAAATATTATGAATTTAAGCAGTGTGATAAAATTGCATGGTTTCTGCTATTAGTAGGCATACATATGAGAGCAATGAAAATATATGTCCCAATTGTGTGGCTACAAGCATACTTCTTCAATTTATACTGCATTGTATTTATATAAAAAAATTTGAGTGCTTACAATTTCTAGTGTATAGCTTGTTTCATTATATGAAATAGAACACCAAATGATGCATAACAGATAAATGATAAAGCATATGACACAAAATGAAATTGTAGTGTTAGCAAATAAATGTGTACTTTATAATTTTTAGAGAAATATAAAGTTGTGATGACAAGTGAAAGGCTGAATGAAGATAAATACAAAGATAAGTAATACAATAGTCTACTGAAATAAATATATACATACATAATTAGAGATGGTGCATAATAAGAGAGATTTATTAGTTCCTTTGTGATACCAAAATAGCACGATAAACAGTGCATCTTATTAACATCACACCCTCTTTTTTTTAAAACACAGTTGAAGTCAGAAAAACCTTGAGAACAGAGTTTCTGAAAAATCAGTGGCTAGTAAATGAATGTGGGAATATGTTCTCATTAATAGAAAACATCTTTTCTATGTCATAAAAGAGAAGAAAACAAACATCCTTAAGTCTCTCTTCTAAAAACATAATTTACAATCACAGGACATTTGTCCTTATAACTTGACTACCTCCCAGATGTTTTATGTATTAATAGCATTACTAAAGATTTCAAATGACAGCCTATGCTGGAGAGGATGTGGAGCAAGGGGAACACTCCTCCACTGCTGGTGGGAGTGTAAGCTTGTTCAGCCACTATGTAATGCAGTATGGAGGTTTCTCAGAAAACTGGGAATCAATCTCCCCAAGGATCTAGCAATTCCACTCTTAGACACTTATCCTAAAATTGCACATTCACACCCCAAAAGCATTAGTCCAACTATGTTCATAGCAGCATTATTCATAATAGCAAGAACCTGGTAACAACCTAGATGCTCCTCAACTGAGGAATGGATTAACAAGCTGTGATACATCTACACAATGGCGTACTACTCAGCAGTAAGAAAAAATAATATTCTAAAATTTGCAGGCAAATGGATGGGTATGGAGAATATCCTCCTGAGCGAAGTATCACAATCCCAGAAAGTAAAGCAGGGAATGTTCTCACTTATTAGTGAACTTTAAAAAAAAAAAAATAAAAAGAGAGAGAGGTCATTGTATACAAGAATTCAAGGCTAGAACATAGCCAAGTGACACAATGCCTCACTTCTACATTGATGGCCTCTGGCAGAGGTGTGGGTAAGGAAAGACTTGCTTTTTTTAAGGATCTGGACACAGGGAGTTTAATTATGCTCCAGTAAGTAAATGAGCAGCATGAATGGGCAGTTTTGTAAAAGGCAAGATCATAAGGAGGGGCATGATTCTTAGCGGTCTGATAATAGAGTTTGATAGGGTGCATGATGTAAAAATACCAAATAATATATACATATATATATTAAAAAAGAAAAAGCAATACTATGATTAATATTAGGGTTTCACTGGCTTTGTAACTTTTAAAGGCTTTGCTTATTTTTTAAGTATTATGAAATTATATGACATGTATTTGTCTTAGTTTTTTAAGTTATATTAGAATTCATTATTAAGTCCATATTTTCTTGTGTTTGTTTTGTTATTATTACTTTTTATTTTTATTATGGAGTGTCTTATTTGTATTTGAAGCAGGTTACAAAGTATGCATTTCTTAAAATCATTCATTGAATTTGGGTTTAATTTTGCTATCTAAAAACTAACCAGTTTTTTTTCAGATTCTTCAATTGTTCAAAACAAATGTATAATGTCCTTAAGATTTTCTGGAATTTCATTCATATGTTATAAGTTTGCCTTTCAATTTCTAATTTTATTGAAATAGGTCTTCCCTTTACTTGTTTAATTTGGTTAAGAGTCTGCCTATCATGCTTAATCTTTAAAAAAATAAATTAATTAAATAATTAATTAAAAAATTTTTCAAAATTTGAACTTGGAGGCACAGGGAATCAAAAACATAAAAGAGTTAAAGATGAATGAGCAATTCTCTGCATATCAAAAATTCTTTTCAATGACATGACTATTTAAAACAATCTTTTAAATATAATAGATGCTCTCAAAAAATAGTAGGTGTGAAGATGCCTGTAAGAATGTGTAAAACCTTTTTAAACAATTAGCTCACATTTTGCAAAAATAAATATGTAATTTATATAGTGAATAGCAGAAAGAAAAGTGGAGATTAAGTGTGACAATGATGTTATAAAATATTATGATTTTCACATTTTGTAACAGCAAAAGAAATATTTTCACAAATACCCTCTAAAAAATAATATTCAGAATTTCTTCATTCACTGAAGTATTCATAAGGAAACAAAGTAAGCTCTTAATAGAACTACCAAGAATCCATGTAAAAAAATAAAAATATATTTAATTAATAAATTATAAGCATTTGAATTAAAGGATCCTTTTCATATCTGTTTTAAAATAAATTTCTTCACGTGTATATTTAGGCTAAGAAGCCTCTAATGGGTACTAGAGAGAAAAAAAAAACTTTTCTTTAATAAAACTATAATATATTTACTCCATAGGCCTTATTCTCAAATGTATACATATTTTTTTCTCCACCAACAAAATTATTGGGTCAAAATCAATAAGGTTGTAATCTGACACTTTATATTACATAAAAAGAGTTCTAGAATACAGAAGTAGAGCCAAAGCACCTCCATAATTTTGTCTTTCAAGTGGGCCTTGGTACAGAGTAATGTGCCTGCTTGAGCTACAATATGGTGAGTTTGTAGCATGCAGCCTGAGTTGCAATAAGGCAGGTTTCCAAAATCTCACAGAAGCCTCAGTACAAGCAGGAGTTTCCTATGACAGAGTCAAGGTTTCTGTTCATACAAGCAGAAAGTCAAGCATGGCTTCTTGTGGACTCTGTTTGCTAGATCCAAGCAGAGGCATGGCTCCTATAAGAAAAAACGTTTGTCTCAGATTTAGTATCAAAAACCTCTAGGCTCTTTTAAGAAGCCCTGTTGTAAAATATTTAGGTAAGGTTCATGAGCAACAGGCAGTGGTGCTCTGCTTGATGGCAATGTGAACCCTAAAATTCCACAGAATTGGGGTGATAAACATGGTTCATACCAATACCTCTGCCATGAAAGTTAGCTCTCACAGTCAAAGGATCTGGTAAAGCAAATCAAAATATCCATACCTTTAATCTTAGGCATGTTTCAGGAGATTAATGCTATGAACAGAAAAAGAGATAAACAGTAAAGACAAATTGAGACAAAAACAAAACAAAACAAAACCTCCTAAATGGTTTACAATACGTTTAGAAAATACATGTAAGCTTAAGAGAGAGAGAGAACAAAAAGAGGGAACAAGATAAAGTCTTTACATGATATATATATGTCAGGTAAAGATAAATACACAGAGATTTTGCATGTTATATGTTGTGTTGTTTTTGAATTGTTTGATGGCTGAGGAAAAGTCATAGCTGCTAAGAAACATTTCATTATAAATGCTGTTTGTTTAATGCAACTTATATATTTTGTAAATGTCTTAACTTCAAAATTGAAGTCAAAAGATATGGTGCTTTTGGAGAAGAGGTTTTCTTTATATTTCCACACAAAAAAATGAGAAGCTGTGGATTTATTCTGGGTTAAGAAAACCATGCTTCACCCTGGAAGACTTCCTGAAAACCATCAGATAAAAACAGATGGCCCAGATCATCCAACTTTTTAGAGCACCTCTGTTACAGTTTCCTCTGAGCTCTGTATCCATAACAGCTTCAAAGAAACTGGCTGAGATTATCAGCTTCACAAAAACTACATTCAGGATTTGTCCATGATATTAAATTTTCTCAGGATGCTCACAAGATTATCAGTGCCCCCACTCAGCAGTAAGTAGTAGAAGAATATATTCTACATACCCAAAATATAGATTATGAATGTTTATCTTTGTTTAGAGGTTTTAGTTACCGATCATAATCAATCTTTTTTATAACAATAAAGAGAATATAGGTATTCTAGAATAAAGACATAGATTATTTAATCTATTTTTAAAATGCATCTGCTTGATGTAAATACATTACATTTGTATATGTTTTGGTTTATTAATAAAATTAGGTATTATTTTTATACAATTTATTTTAAATTATAAAGAAACATTATGAAATATAACCCTGATAATTAAAATTATAGTCTTGTTAGTTAGAATTTTCAGATATTTAAATATATACTACAATTTGATAGGTAATCTTTAAATACTTCAAAGACAGAATAAGTAATATAAAATATTTGAAGAACTTACATTTTTCTGCACAATGAAACATATCTGTTCTTTGCAGAACAAATCTATTTCAAGAAGATGGTGGATATCAAAAAAAATTATATGGAGTTTACTTACTTTTTTTAGAATGCAATATGTTTATTATTCACATTTGATTATGTAATCAAATATCCTTGTTTTGTTTTACAAATCATGTCATTATGGTTTTTATTTTTATTTTTAATATGAGTAAAGTCTCATTTGTTAACCAGTCACCACCTTGATAAAACTCCCTTCCCCCTCCTGCCCCTCCCACTCACTCTTCTCCCATCTCCTTGTATCCTCCCCAGCAAGGGTAGGAGGTCCCAAGGTCTCAAGATGGTTTAGTTCAGCATCCACTCCAAGCAGATGTGCTTGGACATGCTTTGCTTTTTGTTTAAAGTTCACTAATGAGTAAGTACATCTCCTGATTAACTTTCTGGGCTTGTGATTCCTTGATCAGGAAGATATACTCCAAATCCATCCATTTGCCTGCAAATTTTAGGATATCATTTTTTTCTTACTGCTGAGTAGTACTTCATTGTGTTGCTGTACCACAGTTTGTTAATCCATTCTTTAGTTGAGGGGAATCTATGTTGTTTCCAGGTTCTTGCTATTACGAATAATGCTGCTATGAACCTAGATGGACTAATGCCTTTGGAGTGTGAATGTTCATATTTAGTGGTATTCCTGGGTCCTTGATGAGACTGATTCTCAGTTTTCTGAGAAACCACCATACTACACTCCAGAGTGGCTGAACAAGCTGACACTTCCACCAACAATGGAGGTATGTTCCCCTTGCTCCATACCCTCTCTAGCATAGGTTGTCATCTGTGTCTTTTGAGAATTTTTTTATCAATATTCATGAGGGAAATTGGTCTGTAATTCCCTTTCTTTGCTGCATCGTTGAGTGGCTTGTGTATTAGGGAAATTGTGGACTCATCTCCCAGTTATCACATTGTTATTTAGCAAATACTTAAAACAACTCATAGTTAGAAACTTTGGTGGTCTCAATGAATTCGGGTAAACTCACTATAATGACTATTATTAAAATGAGAGTAAAACAATAATGCATATCAAAATGAATCATGGAATTTATTTTAGAAAACTAGAAAATTATGTTATCTAAATAGTAAAATTTTATAAAATGTATGATATAAAAATATTAGTAAAAACTGAAACATTAGTATAATTATCTAAATTAACAGTGAAAAACCTGTAAGAATTAAATCTAATTATTTACCTTTAATGGTGATGCAAAAGAAACATTTAAATATTATATTCTGAGGAATCTTACAATTTTTTGTAATTCTTAATATTACCTCCCACAGTGTATAATCACCAATCACCTACATTCAATAAAGGTTACACATCTTCTTTGGTAAATAGCAAATTGTACTGCTCTACCTTATCTCAGTGTAACAGTGCAATTCAAGAGTATAATTAGGGCATTATTTGATCCCTTGAATTGAATAGTAAAGAATTTCTATAAGACACATTCTTCAATATTTAAATATGCAACATTAACAAAACAGAATTTTAAAAATATTTTTATGAGCCATAAAAGTATAAATGTTTGATAATTTCATGAATAATGTTTTACAACATAAAACCTCTGAAAATGAGAGTAAGCATTTAACTATCCTGTTCTCATAAGAACTTACAATTTTTAAGATAAAATATTAAATTAGAGGCTGAAGAGATGACTTAGAAACTAATTATATAAAAATAACTCTTCTTGTAAGGAAACAGAGTTCATTTTCTATTTCTCATGTTAGATCATTCACAAATACTGGTAACTTCATCTGCTTAGGATTCAATACCCCTTTCTGGCTCCCGAAGGCATCTATAAGCATGTATATGCACACACACACACACACACACACACACACACACACACACACACCCTCATATATACACATACTTGTACTGGAACTTTGTTGTTACATTATAAATAATTGTCTTGCCTACTGGTCTAATAAAAATGCTGCTGATTGGGTGAAGGAATACAGAACGTGTAGATGTGGCTACCAGACTAAGAAAACTCTGGGAACAGGAAGAAGAGAGCAGAGATGCCAAAAGGAACAGCAAAGTAGTTGAAATGTTGCTAAGAAAAAGTCTGGTGCCAAATAGCTGAACAAGATAAGAATTATCAATTAGCTTAAGAGTAAAAAGTTAGCCAGTTATATGCCTAGGCCCTAGGCTGATCAGCATAAAAATAGTATAAATGTTTTTGTGATTTTGTGAAACTGTGTGTGGTTCTGTGGGAGTGTGAGTCCAAACTTTGAGGCTATGAAAGTTCAAGTCAGAAACTTCATACAACACATTCTATTTTTTCAGTTGCTTTGATAAAATAAAATGAACAAGAAGACTTAAAAAGGAAAAAGAAGGAGTTTATTTTGGCTTGAATTTTCTGAGAGTTAGTATCCATAATGATAGGGACAGTTTGGCAAAGAGCATCAGACATGGCAGCTTGAAGCTGGAAGATGTATTCTGAGGGATCATATCTATAACTACAAACAGGATATAACAAGTACAATCAATGGGTGGTGCAAAGTACTTAAAGCTCAACCCCCACCATACAGTGATGTAATTCCTCTAACATAACTACTCCTTCAAGGTTTCAGATAGCACCACTAACTCGAAAATAGTCTTAGTTTTTTTTTTATATTCAGTATCATTTTAAGAAGTAACTTATGACATGTTGGATTGAGGTTTCTATGTATTAAAATTAATGAAGGTATTTCAAAATATCTCAGTCTGTCCTTCAAGAGAGGGTTTCTCTATGCAGTCTTGCCTGTCCTGGAACTCATACTGTAGACCATCTCTGGTAGAACTCAGAGATCTGCCTGCCTCAGTCTTCCAAGTGATAGAACTACAGGTGTAAACCCCAATGGTCCAGCTTCAAACTTTTATAAGGACTGAGTAGATTTCTGTTCATAATTCACTGGTAATAAGTTATTTACAAGAAATATTAAAAGACTTTTCCTTATTCATTTTTCCATACAGTTTTTAATCATTATGAAGATCTTTGGTATGCATTTTCAACAACATAGTTAAACTTGGGAGATAGTAAGATAATTTGGGATACTATGAAAAGACCAAAACTATGAATAATTGGAATTGAAGGAGTAGAATACCAGCTCAAAGGCAGAGAAAATATATTCAACAAAATCATAGAAGAAAACTCCCTCAACCTAAAGAAGGAAATGCCTATAAAAATACAGGAAACCTACAGAACACCAAAAAGATTGAACCCACAAAAAAGTCTGCATACCATATAATAATCAATCCTCTAAACCTACAGAACAATGAAAAAATACTAAGAACTGCAAAGGAAAAATGTTAAATCACCTATAAAGTTAGACTCATCAGAATAACAACCAACTATTCAATGGAAACAATGAAAGCAAGAAGGTCCTGGTCAGACATTATACAGACACTAAAAGTGCCTGAATGCCAACCTAGACTACTGAACCCAGCAAAACTACAAATCAATATAGATGGAATAAACAAGATATTTCATGACATTACCAGATTTTTAAACATAATCACAAATCTGGCCTTACCATAAGCCCTAAAGGGAAAACTTCTATCTAAGGAAACTAGACACCCATGAAACCACAGACAATTGATAAGACCACAAAAGAACCCCCCCCAAAAAGGAAATATAAATTACTTCCAAAAATGATGGAAATATTGATCACTGGTCATTAATATCCCTTAATATCAATGGAATCAATTCACCTATGAAAAGAAACACCCTAGCATGATGGATACAAAAACAGAAACCATCATTCTGCTGCATACAAACAATGCACCTCGACTTTAAATACAGACACAGGCTCAGATTAAAGGGTTGGAAAGAGACGTTCCAATCAAATGGTTGAAAGAAACTAGTTGGTGTAGACATTCTAATATCTAATAAAATAGACTTTAAACTAAAATCAATAATAGAACAGGAAGGTCACTACTTGTTCTTCTCAGGAAAAATTCACCAAGATGAAATCTCAATCCTGAACAACTATGCCCCTAACACAAGGGCACCTACATATGTTAGAGAAACACTTCTAAAGCTTAAACCCCATATCAAACCTGACACACTAATAGTGGGGGACTTGAATTTCCTACTTTTACCCTTGGATAGTTCAATCAGACAGAAACTCAAGAGACAAATAAGGAATCTAGCAGAAGTTATGACCCAAAAGGACTTAGTAGATATATACTGAACCCTCCACCCAACCAAAAAGGAATATACATATTTCTTAGTACCCCAAGGAACATTCTCTAAAATTGACTACAAACTAAGTCTAAAGCAAATATTAACAGGTACCAAAAAATGTGTATAACTCCTTGTACCATTTCAGATCACCAGAATAAAGTTAGAGTTAAACAGCATCTACAATCGCACCAACTCATGGAAACTAAACATCACTCAACTGAACCACCTCTGGGTCAAGGAAGAAATTAAGAAAGAAATCAAAGACTTCCTAAAGGTTAACAAAAATGAATCCATGACAGACTGTAACTTATAGGATACAAAGAAAACAGTCTTAAGGGAAAAATTCTTAGCACTAGATGCCTACATGAAAAGACTAGAGAAATCCCACACAAGAGAACTATCAGCACAGCTGAGGGTCCTAGAAAAATTAGAAACCACCTAGAAGGAGCAGACAACAGAAAATAATCAAACTTAGAGCTAAAATCAACACAATTGAAACAAAAAGAACAATACCGAATATCAGTGAATCAAAAAGTTGATGCTTTGAGAAAGTCAACAAGATAGATAAAGCCTTATCCAAACTAACAAAAAAGCAGAAAGAGAGTATCCAAATCAACAAAATCAGAAATGAAAGGGGGACATAAAAACAGACCTACAGGAAATCTAGAGAATTAGCAGGTCATCCTTTGAAAATCTATAATCCACAAAAAAATTAAGAGCCTAGAACAAAAGGACAGCTTTCTGGACAAGTACCATTAATCAAAATTAAATCAAGATCAGAATAAAGACCTAAACAGAATAACACCAAAAGACATTGAAGCTGCCATTAAAAGTCTTTGAAATAAAACAAGCCCAGACCTAGATGGTTTCAGTGCATAATTCTACCACACATTCAAAAAAGAACTAATACCAATAATCCTCAACTTTTCCATACAGTAGTAACTGAAAAAATATTGCCAAACTCTTTAATGAGGACACAATAATCCTAATTCCCAAGCCACTCAAAAATGTAATGGAGAAAGACAATTACAGAGCAATTTCCCTCATTAACACTGATGTAAAAATTCTCAACAAAATTCTGGCAAATCAAATCCAACAACATAAAAAAAAAGTTATTCACCGTGATCAACAAAACTTCATTACAGAAATGCAGAGATGGTTCAACACATAAAAACCTGTAAATGTCATCCATCATGTAAAAAAAAACTGAAGGAAAAAACCCACATGATCATTTCCTTAGATGCTGAAAAAGTCTTGGATAAATCCAACATGCGTTCATGATAAAAGTTATGAAAAGATGAGGAATATAGGGAAAATACCTAAATATAATAAAGGCAACTTACAAAAAGCCAACAGGCTACATCAAACTTAAGGGAGAAAAACCTCAAAGCAATCCCACTAAAATCAGGAATGAGACAAGGCTGTCCCCTCTCACCTTATCTATTCAACACTGTTCTCAAAGTTTTAGCTCATGCCACAAGATAATGAAAGAAGGTCAAGGGGATACAAATTGGAAACAAAGAAGTGAAACTATCTCTATTTGCAGATGACATGATTATATACACAAGTGACCCACAAAATTCTACCAGGGACCTTCTATAGCTGATAAACACCTTCAGCAACGTAGCAGGATACAAGATTAACTCAAAAAAATCAACAGCCCCCTTATACACTAAAGATAAATGGGCTGAAAAAGAAATAAGAGAAATATAACCTCTTATAATAGTTGCAAATATGATTAAATACCATGGTATAACTATAACTAAAAAGTATATCTGATCTGTTGACAGAAACTTTAAAAATCTGCAGAAAGATACTGAAGAGGATATAAGAAAATGGAAAGATCTCCCATGTTCCTGGATAGGTAGGATCAACATAGGAAAAATGCCAATCTTACCAAAAGCAATCTACAGACTCAATGCAATTCTCATCCAAATTCCAACACAATTGTTTACAGAACTTGAAAGAACAATGCTTGATTTTATTTGGAACAACAGGAAAGCCAGGATTGCCAAAACAATTTTGCTCAGCAAAAGAACCTCAGGAGACATCACCATCCCTGACTTCAAATTATTGTATAGAGCCACAGTAATAATAACAGCTTGGTACTGGCAGAAAAACAGACTTGTGGATCAATGGAATAGAATTGAAGATCCAGACATCAACCCAAAAACCTATGTAAACTTGATTTTTGACAAAGAGGTCAAAAATATTCAATGGAAGAAAGATAGTAACTGCAATGGTGTCAGCATAACTGGTGGTAGTGATTAGAAAAAACAAAAATAGATCCAAACATATCACCTTGTACAAAACTTAAATCCAAATGGATCAAAGACCTCAACATAAACCCATCTAAACTGAACTTCATAGAAAAGAAAGTGGGAAATATCCTCCAACGCATTAGCACTGGTGACTACTTTTTAAATACAACACCAGAAGTGCAGACACTCAGAACAACAATCAATTAATGGCATCTCCTGAAACTGAGAAGCTTTTGTAAGGCCAAGGATACAGTCAATAAGACAAAATGACAGCCTACAGAATGGGAAAAGATTTTTACCAACCCTACAAATGACAGAAGATTGATCTCTAAAATATATAGAGAACTCAAGAAACTAGAGCCCAAAACTCTTAGTAATCCAATTAAAAAATGAGGTTCAGAACTAAAAAGGGAATTTTCAGGAGAAGAATTAAAAATGGCTAAAAGGCATATGAAACAATGCACAAGATCTTTAGCCATCAGAGAAATACAAATCCAAACAATTTTGTGATACCACCTTACACATGTCAGAATGGCTAAGATTAAAACCACTGATGACAGCCTATGCTGGAGAAGATTGGAAAAAAGGGGAACAGTCCTCCATTGTTGAATGGAAGTATAAACTTGTTCAGTAACTTTGGAATGTCTTATGGTTCTTTCTCACAAAATTGGGAATCAATTTCTTCACGGATCCAGCAATACCACTGTTAGGTATACACCCTAAAGATGTGCATTCCCTTCCCAAAAGCATTAACTCAACTATGTTCATAGCAGCATTATTTGTAATAGCAAGAACCTGGAAACAACGTAGATGCCCCTCTACTGAGGAATATATTAACAAACTGTGGTACATCTACACAATGGAATACTTCTCCGCATTAAGAAAAAAAATCTATATTCCAAAATTTGCAGGTAAATTGATGGATATGGAGAATATCCTCCTGGCAATGTATCACAATCCTAGAAAGAGAAGCAGGGGATATACTCACTTATTAGTAGACTTTAAAAAAATAAAAGAAAGAGATGTCAATGCACACAAGAACTCAAGACTAGAATATAATTAAAAGACACAGGGCCTCATGTCTACATTGATGGCCTCTGGCAGGGGTGTGGGTGAGGAAATACTTGTTTTCTTTAAAGTTGGCCACAGGGACTCTAATTATGCTCCTGTAATTAAATGAGCATCATGAATGGGCAGATTTATAAATGGGGAGATCATAAGAGTGGGTATGATTCTGAGAGATCTGATAACAGATTTTGATGGGCTGCGCATTCCCAAAACATGAAATAATAAATATATATTAAGATAAAAAGAAATACTATGACTAATATAAGTGTTTCACTGTCTTTGTAACTTTTAAAGGCTTTGTTTGTCTTACCAGTTTTATGAAATTATGTGATATGCATTTGTCTTAGTTTTTAAGTTATAGTATAATTCTGTAGTAAGTGTATTTTCTTGTCTTTGTTTCTGCTATTGTTGTGATTTATTTTTAGTATGGAGTATCTTATTAGTGTTTCAAGCAGGTTACAATGTATACATCTGTTAAAATCATTCACTGAATCTAGATTTAATTTGCTATCTAAAAACTCACCAGGTTTTTCAGATTCTTCAATTTATTGAAACAAATTTATAATGTATGTCCTTATGATTTTCTGGAATTTCATTCATATCTGTTATAATGTTTGCCTTTCAATTCCTAGTTTTATTGAAGTAGATCTTCTCTATTTTTGCTTAAATTGGTTAAGAATTTGCCAATAGTGTTTAATCCTTATAAGTTAATTAATTAGTTAATTAATTAATTATAAAAAGGAGAATAATGAACTAAACCTCTAAAAATGTAAGCAATCCCATTTAAATCATTTCCCTTTCTAATAATTGTCATGGTCATGGTGTCTCTTCAGAGCAATGGAATCCTTAACTAATACAGAAATATTGTGTTGTGTTTAAAAATTCAAAAGAACACTCGAATAAAATGTACATAGCAAAAAAAGATAAGTGCAGTATGCAAAACAGGAATTATGATCTCATTTACATATCACTTTCAAAACAAGACAAAAATTCCAAAATTTTTGATGAGAGTTGTTCAATGGGAAAAATGGGAGAAATATTGTAGTTATATTCTCAAAAATGTTCTAAAAATGTGAAGGGGTTGTAGCAATGTCTCAGTGATTGAGAACAGTTGTTGCTCTTCCACAGGACAACGTTTTTACCTCATGTCAACATATTAGACAATACACAACCATTAAATTCATCTTTGAGATTCGAATACTTTCTCCTCTTCTTACCTCCAGTTGCTCACAGATAGTACAAAATGCACACACACACACACACACACACACACACACACACACACACACACACATCATTTGGGATAAATGTATGCCTTTTTTTCCATTGTATTTTCTATTTTATAAAAAGTCCCCAAAATTTAATGCAATGAAGCTAGGACTGATAAAGCATATCTCTTGTACTTAAGTCTTAAGAAGATTCAATAGCCTGAAGTAGGAGTATTGTGTGATTCAGGAACAATAATATATGTTCATAGATTTTTTTTCTTTTACTTTTGAAATCCAACAATGTTAAACTAATAATTTTTATCTAAAATTGTACTGGGACAAGCTATAATTTGTTTATAAATATAACATAGATATGTATAAACAATTACATAGAACAAAACAAAATATAATGAAACTTTGTGAACTTGAGATTATAAATTTACCATCATTATTCCAAAAGGTTTTATTACAACCAAACCTCATCATAAAAGAAATAAAAATATGAAAATAATAGTATCTTAATGATGTGAGTACTAGGATTCTGAAGAATCACAGTAACCAGCTCTCACTTTGTCACTATAAAGACAGAACAAATTAACATTACTCAGAGTGGCCAAGAACACACAAAATCATAAAGAGAAACTATTATTATAGTAACAAATTTTTGTTCCTCTTTTTTTTTTTGGTTGGTTGGCTTTATAGGATTTCATTTTTCTATCACAGATTCATTTTCAATACTATGTCTTCTAATACACACAGAAATATTTATATACAAATTCAGTGTAATAACATGAATTACTCATTATATTGAAAATAAAGCGAACACTACCTGATAGAAATCAAACTTAAGTAAACTAAAGGAATTTCCAAATATTTCAGTGAGACAAAAATTAAATACCAAACACTTAGGAACATATATTCTTTTTTGTATGCTCAAGTGTTTTGGTTTAAAACTTTTCTTCTTTGCAACACAATTGCAAATTATGGCATTATGGTATCAGAGTTTTGACATATTAGATAGAAATAGAAATAACATGTGTTATGATAATATTTACTCTCTGTCCTCCAAGTCTTCCTAGATCTATCCTTGACTTCTTATGCACACGTTTATGTTTTTCTCAAAGGTCCATCAGTACCAATTGTTTTGCCCAATTATTCTTGGGTATTTGGTCTACTACTCTGGTTGGCTCACCAGGGGTTACACCCTTGGAGAAAATATTCTTTTTCAGGACCCATAAATTCTTATAGATTCATAGCTAAATTTTGTGCTACATTTTGTGCCTATTACTCAACTACATACTAGGATTTGTTCTGACTTGATATTAAACAAGTTTTGTGCATGCTCTTAGAACTAATGTAGGTTTGTATGTTGAGCTGTCTTGCTGTATTCAATAGGTAGCATTTTTATGCAAACATCCAGTATTTCTGGCTCTTACATTCTTTTGTTGTTTCTTCTTCAATGATTTAAGAAATTTATAAGTAAGGTGTGCTGTATATATGTTTCATTTATGTTTGAAAAATCTCTATTTCATTGTATGTGTGTCAGTATACACCAGGTCTAATCAAAATCTAAGGCAAATAGAAGCTTCTGAGATGAGGGTTCTATGATCTATGGTTATAGCAATAAGTCATCAGGGATTGATTTTATACTATATCTATTTAGCAAAATAATTGTAGAAGGTATTTTGTTATGGTCTATGAACTGAATAGTCACATTATTTCTCTTGGTAATGGTGGTTATGAGTTCACTCCACTCAATTTCAGAACCTAAAGCATCTTATTACAGAAAATAAATATATTATATTACATCAACCTCTGAAAGTAATTCTAAATGAGGAATTAAATTAGTAAATAGATATTACTTCTCTACCCATTAATAATACACAGAAGAAAGATTGCTAATACATTTAGTGCTTTAATTTTTCTGCATGTTTATTTACATAGATCAGTTGATTCTCCATTACATGTATTTTTGCTGTTCACTTAAAATGTGTATTAAAATAATTTGAAGGTAGATACATGGTAAAATTTTTCTGCATATTAAATTACTAAATTTAACTATACGTCAGTTATAGCCATCAGAAAGTCTTACACATATTTTCCATTTGTGTGATACTCATAAAAAATTTCAAAATTTCATAGAATAAATAATTTAATACACAAATATCCTCTGGGAAATAAATCAGAATCTATTCTTTACACTGTCCCTTCATGTCAAATTTTCATAAAATTTGACAAACTATGTCATAGAAATTTTATAAAGATATGCTGATTTTGTTCAATGGGTCTGAAGAAAACAAAATAAAGTCACAATTCAAACAACAGATGCAGACTGGATAGAAGGCAACTGCGGAAGTTTGAGAAGTGTTTTATTTAACATTCAATGTACCTGTTACTCCAAGATCTTCGCAAGTTTTCAGTTTGTTTTAATTTTGCTTTGTAGTTGAGCATCATTGTATTATTCTTTTCAGGGTTCAATTCATTCTCATTGCTCATCTGTATTTTGTTTTGACTATTTCCTGTAACTAGAAAAATCTCAAAACAGGTGTTTTAAAGCACAGCTATTTTCCATTTGGCTCACAAAGTGGGAACAATACAAACAGTCATTTCCTTCTGCAGTGGCTCAGCACCAGTTAGAGAGAGCCATAACAGAAGCAATCGCTCAGAGAGAAAGGAGCATTACATACCCTCTTCTGGGAAAATGGAAATGCATGTGAAAGATTATTGGCTTTTCGAAGTGAAATGATGAAAAGGAAAATAGTCAGAATCCAGGTGTGATAGAATGTAGGAATAAACAACAGATTTATATGCATGAAGAATGTGTATAGAATATTAGAATACGCAAGTTTTAATGAACTAATTTAAATGGTCCTTTATTTCTATAACCGTTTTAAATATTCCCCCACATAAATGAACCCAAACTTTTTTATTTATTATTTGGTGATTTTACATAGGGCACCCCATCAAACTCAGTTATCAATCCTCTCAGATTCATACCCACTCTTATGATCTCCCCATTTACCAAAAAGGTCATTCATGCTTATCATTTACTTACTAGAACCCAAACTTTTCAATCAAATTTACAGTAGCTTCAATTATCTCTACGAATTTTAGATGATTTCTGTATTTTGATCTCATCTTTCCAACTATGAAAATATTTATTCTTCCTCATACTAATTATCCTTTCTAGTCATACTCTACTGAGTATATCTAAGAGTCTAACTTAATATTGTATTAAAGATAGCATTGTCTTTTGCTGCTCTGATACTTTGATTTCTGTTTCTTCTATTAAGTTTCATACACACACACACACACACACACACACACACACACACACACACAAATACTTTTTAATGATAAGGTATGGCAATTTTCTGGCTTTTCATTTTGATGTTTACATCATTTTTTAAAACATATCTTGTCAAGTATACAAATGTGTCCTTGTAGTTTTGCTGTTTGGTTCATTACAGTTCTGAGGATGAGCACTGGTATCTGCAAAAGTTAACCATATGCTCTATTATTGAGTTAACACCTACCCACCCTTTCTTAAATTTTGAACCAGTTTTTTTTTCTCCAACTTTATGAACCAAATATTTTTCTCTAACCCAGTGTGGCATTTGTTGGAATTTGTAATTTTCTTCCCTGAGGGTGTTTTTTGTATTCAGTTTTGTTTTTCTGTTTTTTCACAGCTTACAGAAAGGCACATTGTTTGTTTCCCACTCATTTCATGATTAATCTTTGTCAATTATAGCTAAAAAAAACTTTCAAAGATGTCATCTTTATGGCATTAGTTGTTATTACATAAAATAGTAAGTGCTACCATCATAGTGACCCTGAGTTTTATTATCAAACCTGACATTTAGCTCATCAGAAAATTATAAAGTCTATCTTCAGATGTTTCACATAATTCCTCCACACCATTTTTTGTAAGTTTTACCATGTGATAATGTAAAATAAGTCCAAGATTGCTATTTAGTTTATTTTTTGAATTAGAGACTGAAGAAAAACTAGGGACCTATATACTGATTAATCACTGAAGAGAAAAATATACTTGACATTATTATTTTTAAGTATTAGCTTTACATAGAAACAGAATTAATACTGTTTAGGATCATATGACTAGAGAAAAATAGTAACAAAAGAAGTGTAAAAGTAAAGATATATTTACCTGTCTCTGCAGCCTGAGATAAAATGAAATAAAAGAAATGCTAATATTATTAAACTTTGCAGCTCAAAAGTAAAAACAACATGAAACTGTGTATATTACATTTATTTTTTAACTATAGTTATAAAGTATTTTACATAAGTATAAAATGTCTAATATTAAACCTCATATATTGACTTTTATTATGTAATTTAGTATTTAAGAGGCAAGACTATTATGTACAGGATATTTGAAGTCAGTATCATACACTAAATGCTATGTATGTTTAGAGTTAAGCATTAAACTTGACTACAGCTAACATCAGTAAAATAATATGTACAGAAGAGAAGTAAGCTGTCACTTGCCACTCTGAACCTTATAGAAAAGAAAATGGGAAATACCCTCCAATGATTGGCACAGGTGACCACTTCCTAAATATAACACTAGTAGCACAGACACTAAGAGCAACAATCAGTAAGTGGGACCTCCTGAAACTGAGAAGCTTGTGTAAAGCCAAGGACACTGTCAATAGAACCAAACAACAGCCTACAGAAAGGGAAAAGATTTTCACCAATCCAACAATTGACAGCAGACAGATCTCTAAAATATATAGAGAACTCAAGAAACTAGAAACCAAAACCATGAATAAACCAATCAAAAAATGAGGTTCAGAAATAAAAAGGAAATTCTCAGCAGACAAATTACAAATGGCTGAAAGGCACTGGAAAGAGTCCTCACCATCTTTAGCCATCAGAGAAATGCAAATCAAAACAACTTTGAGATACCTCATTAAACCTGTCAGAATGGCTAAGATTAAAGACACAAGTGACAGCCTATGCTAGAGAGGTTGCTGATCAAGGGGAACATTCCTCCATTAATTGTGGAATTGTAAGCTTTTTCAGTCACTTTGGAATGCAGTATGGTGGTTTCTCCAAAAACTGAGAATGAATTTCCCCAAGGAGATACCACTACTGGGCATACAACCTTAAGATGCACATTAGCACTCCAAATGTGTTAGCTCAACTATATTCATAGCAGCATTATTCGTATTAACAAGAATCTGAAAACAGACTATATGCCCCTCAACTGAAGAATAGATTAACAAACTGTGGTACACCTATCTACACAATGGAGTACTACTCAGCAGTAAGAAAAAAATGATATCCTAAAATTTGCAGGCAAATGGATGGATTTGGAGAATATCCTCCTGATTGAGGTATTACAAACCCAGAAAGATAAACAAAAGATGTACGCATTCATTAGTGGACTCTAAACAAAAGAGCAAAAAGCAAAGCATGTCCAAGCTGCAAACCACAACCACTGAATAGCTTGGGATCTGAAATACCGTGGACTGGCACCTTGGATCCCACTCCCTCTAGAGGAACACCTGACTCAGTCTTTATGTTGGGGTGAGGAAAGTGGATCTGCTAGGAGTGGATGCTGGACCTCCCATCCTTGCTGGGGAGGAGATGGGGAGATGTGGAGAAGAGAGAGTGACTGGAAGTGGTGGGAGGGGGAAGGGACCTTGAATAACGATATACATAGATAGAAAATGTGACTTTATTCTTTATTAATAAAAGAAAGAAAAAAGAATTCTAAACAGTTGAATCTAAATACGACATAAAAATTTCTTAAATTTAAGATTATCATGTCAAATGTGAGTCTTGTGTGTCATTTATATAAATGTTGTTTGATAAAAATTTCAGTAGCTATCATATATATATATAAAATATTTTGTGTATGTAAAATTGACACATATTAAAATGAAATATATTTTTATGTGAAATGAAAAAATAAGTAAACTAGCATGGCAGAAATAAAAGAAAAAAACATGCTTGGCATTAAACTCAATACAATCAATTATTGTATACTTTTATAGGGACAGAAAATACTGATTTTTCTGAAATATGGTCATCTAAATCAATTTTATTGAATTTTAAAAAATAATGAAAGAGTACAAATTGTAATCAATAGAACTCTATGAAGTTTATAATTAAATTGGTACTATGCCTTGTACCAATTAGTTTGTTATTAAATTTAAAACTTTTTATATTTTTATATGGTATAAAGTCAATAATTAAAATACTTAAATTTATGCTTGCAAATGGAGCTCATTTTTAAAGAAAATCTTATAATTACAGCAGTTATTGTTCAGTGTTTTTATGGGATTTTGGAGTGTGTTTCTGCATCTATATCTTTTCTCAAGCTTTTTCTTAGACTGTTGTCTTTTGTTTGTTTTCTTCTACACTGATGTGTTAGTTTATGCTCTATATTATTGTATTTTTTTATTATCCCTTAGAAACTCATTTGTTTTCCCATGAAAAGCAGAAATGTATTGTAGCTTGATAAGAAGAGGTTGAGGAGCAACAGGGAAAAGAAGAGGGAGGGGAAACTGTAATCAGCACATATGACAAGAGAAAAACATTTTTATTAATAAATAATTGAAAACATGGATATGATTTCAAAAAGATACAAAAACATCCATCTTTCTTTGAATCAGTCTAGAAATGACAACATTAATACAACTGGAGTAGTGGCCACATCAACATACATGCTCAAGAATTAAGGGGAGATCTGACAGAGCTCTATTCCTGAACAGGTAATTTTAAACAAATCGTGGGTACAGGGAGAGGGAGGATTCACTGCTTCATGTGATGGGCCTCCTATTGATTATTCAATAAGAAGTGGCCATCCTTTCTTTTATCTATATCCATATACATAAAAACAAACTATATAAACAGATCCAGTCATTTGTGTTTATGTATTTATGCATACAAACCTGTATGTGTGGATGTAAAAAGGGTCAATTTGAGAATGAGAAGGTTATGGAGAGTTGGAGGGATGATACCTGAGAGGATCTGGTGAAAGGGAAAAATTATGGGGAAAATTATGCAATTTCATTTTTATTAAAGTTTAAAGGTTTTCTGTATTGTTTCCTAATATAAAAGCACTTTATAACATAAGCATGTTCCGTTATTGAGTGTTGTAGCTACTATTGTCATTGATGTGATTAAAGGCCTGAAAATAAGTGATTGAAAGGAAAATGTATTGGTTTTGACTTACATCTTTTAGGAATATAGTTCCTCATGTGAGCAAAGGTATTGCTTTGCGAGTGTAAAGCAATGTGTCTCACTGCTTCTGATCTAGAAACAGAGAGTGAACAGGAATCAAGGCTGGGTTCTAATATCAAAGGTCTTGTTTCTAATGGTCCATTAATAGTAACTAAGCCCTATTTTCTAAGGTTTCCACAACATTTCCAATTAGTAATACTCATTTTGGACTAAGTGTTTAAAAACTCATGTGTACATTGAGACATTACATATTCAAACCACAGATTTTTAGATTTTCAAGGTCTTTGTACTACCAAAGCTTTTGTTGTATTATGTTTTACATAGTATAAATTTATAACATATAGTAAATGATACAAGGCATAGTACTATCACAGAGAAATGGATGGGTAGATAGGTGAAATGAAAAGAAGGACACATTGATCAAATAATAAGAGCAGAATTATTGATAAAATTATTTTATTAGTCCTTTTCTGTGACAATTTCTATTTATTAGAACGCATGAAATATCCCATTAATATAAGAGTTTCTACTTGCATTCCACTGATTCTAGCATAATTAACAGTTATATCTTTCAGTCATAATGCAATTGACTAGTTTTTTATGACTTTGTTAACAAAAATTTATGTAAGACTTTTTTTAAAAAATGTGACACAATTGATTGTTGACTCTAGAAGGGTTGCTTAGCAGAAATTTGTGGTGTCCATAGTGCATCTATGGGCATTAGCTGTGACCTACTGTGCTTTCTTTATCTGTAGCTGAGCCTAACCTGGCTTGAGAAGCTTTAGATTTTATTTTGTATGCTTTGTGTATTTTAGAGTAAAGAGAAATTTTATTACTGTATGTTTTTTAAATCAATTCTAAGTGTTTTGTTTTTTATATAATGTTTGATATTGATTTTCAAAAAATAAAAAAAACAATATCTTCTATTTATTAAAATCATAAAAGTATTTTGCCTTCCTTACTAGAAAAGTTACATTTAACTAATACTAGGGAACTCAGGCAATTATTATCAACAATGACAAATAGAATCCTCAAAAAATAATGACTAGCAAAGCATGCCTATTTTTAACATATCTCTCTTTCCAACACATGAAGATATTAAAAAATTTAACTAAAATTTATTTTATCCTTTAAATGATTTCTTATAAACAGTACATGTTGATATATTGTTTAAACTAAAATTATTTTAAAAGTTTTCTAAAATTCACAGTTACATTCTATTTCTCTAGTTTTATCATATTTCTCTCTAGTTTCAATAATCATATAAACCCTGTTACTCAGTGTTCTTATATGACTTTTTTCTTTCTTATCATAGGTATATATTTTCTGTGGACAAAATTATATTTAAAAAGCATACATTTTGTTAAGTAATCAAAGATAAAATAAGAAGAATATAAAGTAATGTCAAAATTTTCTTGCTAAAAATACAGATATGCTTTAAAGACAAATCATTCAAAATCTTACAAAAACATGTTATGAACATGAGTCATGGATCCTTCTGGTAAATTAAGCATCATTGTAACAGAGAGAATTAAGCCATATATATTCATTGCTCAACTTCCAACACAAATACTAAACATTATATTTTAAAAATACTAATTCATGCAGGAGGAGGAAGGGAGTTTGAAGAAGGTTATACACAGATAAAAAATATGACTTTTCATAAAAAACACTAATTCATTCTAATAATAGTCAAGTATATCTTGTACTAAAATAAAAATGCTGATTGAATGTATGCTCTACAAAATCTTTACAACATTCTGTTACTCTGAGCCATTTTCCATATATGTTTTTTTTCATTACATAAGAAGAACCATTACTTTTAACACTGCATTAAAATTAATTTTCCCTGTGCTTTTCAATTTTTCAAGTGCCTTTCATCCATTTGTAATTCTTCAGCTGAGAATTTCCTTTTTAGCTCTGAACCTCATTTTTTCATTGGGTTGTTAAAGGTTTTGGGCTCTAGTTTCTTGAGTTCTTTATATATTTTAAAGAGCAGACCTCCGTCACTTTTAGGATTGGTATAAATCTTTTCCCATTCGGTAGGCTGTTGTTTTGTTTTATGGACTGTATCCTTGGTTTTACAGAAGCTTCTCAGTTTTTAGGAGGCTTCACTTGATTGTTGTCCTTAGTGTCTGAGCCACTGGTGTTATATTTAGGAAGTGGTTACCAGTGCCAATTCATAGGAGGGTTTTTCCCAATTTCTTTTCTATTAAGTTCAGTGTGGCTGGATTTCGGATGAGGTCTATGATCTACTTGGATTTGAGTTTTGTGCAGGGTGACAAGCTTAGATCTATTTGCAGTTTTCTACACACTACCATCCAGCTATGCCAACACCATTTATTAAAGATACTATAGTGTTTCCATTGAATATTTTGGTCCTTTTTGTAAAAGAACAGAAATTCATAGGTTTTTGGGTTAATGTCTAGATCCTCAATTCTATTCCATTGATCCACAAGTCTGTTTTTATGCCAGTACCAGGCTGTTTTTATTACTGTAACTCTATAGTATAACTAGAATTCGAGCATAGTGAAGACTCCTGAGGTTCTCTGGTTGAATACAACTATTTTGGCAGTCTTGACTTTCCTTTTATTCCAAATGAAATTGAGTATTGTTCTTTCATTGTCTGTAAAAACTTCTGTTGGTATTTTGATGGGAAGCACATTGAATCTGTAGATTGCTTTTGGTAGAATTGCCAATTTTATTGTGTTGATCCTACCTATCCAGGAACATGGGAGATCTTTCCATTTTCTGATATCCTCTTGTATTAATTTCTTCCTTCAGTGATTAAAAGTTTTTGTCAAATAGACCTGTTACTTCTTTGGTTAAGCTTATTCCAAGTTATTTAATGTTATTTGCAGCTAATATAAAGAGTGATGTTTCCCTTATTTCTTGTTTAGGCCTTTTATCTTTAGCATATAGGATGGCTACTGATTTCTTTGAGTTAATCTTATATCCTGCTACATTGCTGAAGGTGTTTATCAGCTGTAGAAGTTCCTTTGTAGCATTTTGTTCTTCACTTATGTAAACAATAACATCATCTCCAAATAGAAATAGTTTCACTTCTTCTTTTCCAATTTGTATTTCCTTAATCTCTTTTTATTCTCTTATTGCTTTAGCTGAAATTTTGAGAACTATATTGAATAGATAAGGCGAAAAAGGGCTTGTCTTGTTCCTGATTTTAGTAAGATTGCTTTGAGTTTCTCCATTAAGTTTAATGTTGGCTGTCTCCTTCTTGTAAATAGCCTTTATTATATTTAGATATTTTCCCTGTATTCTTGATCTTTCGAGAACTTTCATCATAATGGAGTATTGGATTTTGTCAAAGGCTTTTCCAGCATCCAAGGATATAATCTTGTAGTTTTTTTAGTTTTTTTCCTTCACTTTGTATATATGATGGATGTTATTTATGGTTTTTCATATGTTGAACCATCCTTGCATTTGTGGGATGAAGGATGGTGGTGGATGATATTTTATATATGTTTTTGTATACGGTTTTCAAGAATTTTGAGGAGAATTTTAGCATCAACATTTATGAGGGAAATTGGTCTGTAATTCTGCTTCTTTGTTGAATCTTTTTTTTTGTTTTGTTTTGTTTTGTCAGCTTTTTTTTTCTTCCTTCTTTATTTTGTATTTATCAAAAAAAACACAGTAAAAAGAATTTAAAATGTGGAAGAGTTAACAATAACTATACAGAGGATAAGAATGATAAGCATGGCTTATCAAGGGTAGAAATACAAATAAGATTGCTACACCTATATTTTCTTTGTGTTCATCTTTCCCTCTGAATTTTTTTTTCCATCCC